>WBZZ01006879.1:37500-75000 GCA_019918135.1 Paulinella micropora | reverse complement strand
GCTTCAATCTGATCCTCATATTTTGTAAATTATCATGTGGTACCAAAAGTTACTGATCATGCTGTTTTATTAAAATCCGTGAACCTTCACTTTTTCCATGTATATCCCTATCTAAGTTCTTGCATTGTCATGATTTATATATTATATAATACCTATTAAAGGACGTTTGGAGCTGGTTATTTAGTCAACCGGGGACTGTGACGCCTGGGACTGAGACGTTAAACCTGCTTCTATTAATAATATCATCAATACTGTTCAACTTCTTCTGAGCATTTTCCCTTTTTCTTTCAACCTCACTCTTTTGTATTTCCTGACTCTAGCTAGTCATTTTTTTCTCTCAAGTTTTTTTTATTAATACGCTTTATTTTGTTTTCCGTTACTAGTTGTATAATATCAATCTCTTTGTATATCACTTCCGAGCAGATTTATCTCTTCACTTCCGTTTTATCTCTTTGAGACTCGGGCCTCTTCCATTCCGAGTCTATATATATATCAAGTTTGCTTCCCACCGTGCTCAGGCTTTCCTACGAGCCTTGGCAAGTATTTTATTTTATTAAACCAGTGTTTGCGTAAAAACCGTTACATTCGCCGCAAAAGTCATACTTGAACTATCAATTATACCGTTAGATATTTACAGTCACCACTGTACTATCCCCAACGATAGCTCAATGGAAGAGTAAGTCGGTAATATAACCAAACACTGTCCTCAAAAAAGAGAATGATGTCTCGTTATATTAGCTCAGTGACGCAAAGACAAAAAGCCGCCAAAAGACCAGGATCATATTGGCATTTCAGACGTGTCCGGCCAGACGAAATCTATAAATAAGCTTTTTACCTGATAATTCGGGGGGTGATGTCCACAGTACCCCCTCCCAGTTTTTTATGGCGGAACTTCGTTACGCTTTGAACTGATTTCTTTTCTGACTAAGATTCTTTTAGAGTTATGTATGAAAATATATCAACCAACGAATTAGCCGTTATAAAACAACAATGATACTTGCCCCGGTACCAATCGTATATATACTCTAGCACATTCAGTATCTATATTAAAATCTTCCTCTTTCTTCTGTCGATAAGATATTTGTGCAGTATGTCAAAGTATAATGTTTTATGGTTGAGTAATAATGTAATGTCGCCATTCCCATATGTATGTAATAACCGGTCGTCGGTTTCCATAAATACATTTACTTTTTGTGAAGACATACCCTTGTATAAATCGGTATCATTTAATATTGTGTCAGGAGATCAAGTCTGACGACTATATCCGAAGTTGGGTTGAGTGCGCCCTAACCTTGCGATATGCCGATACAAGTAGAGATCGATAGAATCCAGTGTAGCAGTTCATGTTATTAAAATATATCAGTTCTTGATTAGACTGTAGAGTCTTTAATGAGATCATCATTCTGGTACTAATGCGGGTCGTATCCAGGAAACACCATCGCTCACTCAAATAGCGATCCCGTAACGGTGCTGTTTCGTGGCTGTCTCGTCTGTCTCTGCCGAAGCAAGAGAATAGAATGCATATTTTTTGTCAGCTGTGTCTTGTTAATCTCTAGAAGAATGAATGCTGTAGTAGCTTTAATATCTAAGTAAGGTTGTCGGGACGATATTGGATCAATGCTATGTTCGCAATCGATCAGGTCCACAATACTTCTAGAGAAAAAAATACTTACTATAGACGCCGTTTACGCGCGCGGACTCCTTTACCTGGTGGAGGACCTCCAACCAAAGTTAAGTCTAAGGTAGACTGTTCGAGGACGTCCCAAATTTTGTGAGGGATTGCGCCTTGTGCCAAGTCAAAAGGAATGCCCAGCACCCCTCGTGGTAGTGCTTGTATGGTCCACGCGGTATTATCTTTATCTGTAGGAGATATGGTATCATCCCATGTCTCAAGTTTTTTGGCGTCTTTATATACTGGAAGGTATTGTCTTACTTTAGGATCTTCCACTGGATCCAGACTCCTCCAGAAATGTAAGACTGGTTGTATTATTTGTGCCGCAGTCGAAATTCGATTCGATCGCGTATGGCATTTGTGAGGTACTGCCATGACTCTCATGAGATATAAATCTGAGAGCGTGTCATCGGCTACGTGTTGAGCCGCAGGCCTCACCAAGTAAAAAGCGTCTTTGGCCCATGAAATATGTCCAATCGCATCTCCTTCTTTCCAACTAGGGTGAACGAGAGTGTCATTGCCCGCGCGAGGGTCTTGATCTCCGTCATCGCTCCCCTCTTGATGGACTCCTTGCGAACGCGTCGTCCTTATCGCCTTTCTCGGTCGGTCGTAAGATAAGGTCATTTTGCGCTCTCCTTATTTGCGCCTCCGTGAACTTTCCTTCCGGCACGTTCGACTCCACCCTTTTGCGGGTGTGAGTCCCCGCCGCGCTTTTGCGGTCGGTGGCCCGCTTGTTCTCCAGCTCAGCTTCCTCCTTCTCCGCAATTGGTGCCCTGTAGGCATCCCGTTCCGAGATATCCTCCTTACGGATTGGTGGGACCTCTTTAAAGTCAGCCTCCATCCGTTTGAGTGCTTGATCAACGGACTCATCTTCAAGTAGGAAGGGATCATACTTAATCAGCCTTCGTACATTGACTATTTGAACTTTCCCTCTGCCCCTGATTTTATAATTCAAAGGCCCCATCTGTTCCATGATCTGGTATGGTCCTTTCCAGTGGATGAACAGCTTCGAGCTGACTCCCTGAGGAACCTGAGGATGGTACAGTAGTACAATATCCCCGACCTGAAATCTGACTTGATCCAGGTGTGCCTGCCTGACACCTTCAGTATCAGTCTTCCTGCGCTCCGCCTCCCTATGCGCCTGTACTATTTGCTCCGCCTTAATCTTCGCCCGAAGTCTCACCCCAAACAGCTCATCTTGATCTGCCCATGAATCTTTTGGGTGCAGCAGTGAGGCTGGGATGGCGGGCTCACGCCCATATACCAATTGGTATGGCGAGACGGAACCTTTTGAACCACCTAACGCTGTAGAGGGTAGGCAATTCATAGCAAAAGCAAACGAGGATGCTGCCTCCACCCATGCCTTTCGGTTCTCCTTCTTCATACAATACATCTTCAGCGCGGCCTTGAGGGGTCTATGCACCCGCTCTATCTTGCCGTTCGCTCTGGAGTTATAGGCGGTGACATATTGCCATTTCATGCCGTAATATGCAGATAGCTTGTCGATGACTTCATTTTTTAAGTCAGAGCCTCGATCTGAGCATATTTTTCTCGGCACCCCAATCTGTGAGATGATCCTGTCAATCAACGCCTTGGCTGTTGTTTCGCCCGTAACGTCTTTGACTGGGACCACCCATACATAGTTGGTGGCTCTGTCTATGGCCGTTAGAAGGTATCTGTAACCTTCCGTCGTGACAGGGAAAGGTCCTACATGATCAGTGTGTAAGAACTCGAACATTCCTAAGTGTAAAGGAAAAGTCCCGATCAGGCCAAAATTCGCCTTCAATGGTGTTTTGGATCTCTTGCATGGGATGCATGCATTGACCTGTTAATCAATATTCTCCTTCATCTTCTTCCACCAGAATCGTCTCGAAATGAACATATGCGTTCTTTGTCTGCCCGGGTGCGCCAGTAGTGGGCAGTTATGAGCAGCGACAAAAATGATGTGTCTGAGTTTCTCAGGAACCCAGAGCGTCCATTTGTCTGGTTGTGATGCACAGCGCCCGTGTTGGCCTTTGTACCACAAGAGACCGTCTCTCCACCCCATCTCCTTCTGTTGCTCCTTAATCTCCTTCGTCATTTTCAGTTCGTTCGGGTTCTTGTATAGCTGTATTAGCTCTTTGAACTCCGGATCGAGAGCCTGTTGCTGTCTCCATGCAGTGGGTGCGGCTATGTGGATAGTCCCATCCTCTAGCTGCACTCCTATCCTCTCAGGGTTTTCGTCTAACTCCTCCTTGTTCTCCTGCGGGGGTTCCGCATATGCTTCTTGCTTAATCTCTTCTTGTTTTATCTCCGCCTTCATATTCTCATATGCTTCATAGGACCACTCAGCATCCTCGAGGACATGTGCTGTACAACATATTCCATGATCCGGACCTTGCGGGCTATGACGTAGACCCGATCGATTATATCGGACCCCTCTCGCCATCTGCATCGACTCGATATGATGCACTTCGTATGTGCAGTCTGGGGATAGATCCTCCATTTCTGCTGATGATACGAGAGCTGCCACTTCTGAGTGAAACTCTAGCCTGGAGAGGCTGTCAGCGACAACATTTCGCTTGCCGGGTAGATGGACCATTGTAAAATTGAAACATGACAAGAATGCCTGCCATCTCGCTAGACGGCCTGTCTGTTCATGATTCATCAGCCATAGTAAATTCTGGTGATCAGTCCTTACTATAAACTGAGGTCCACCCCATAAATACTCTCAACCGTTTGAGGGCCCAGACCACCGCCAGTGCCTCTGTCTGTCTCGTACAATAGTTTCGCTCCGCCGAGCACAACTTTCTACTTATAAACATGATCGGGCGCAACTTTTTCTCCTCATCTTCCTGTTGTAAGACTGCGCCGATCGCGAACTTTGATGCGTCTGTGTCGACTACGAATTGCTTCGAAAAGTCTGGCATCATCAGCACGAGTCCGCCATCCTTCGGATCTTTATAAATGAGATCTTGGAGCGTGTTGTACGCTTCTAAGGCTTCATCATCCCACTTCTCAAAATCACCGAAGTCGATCATTCTCTCCAACTTAGCCTGAGTTGCACCCCAATTGGGCATGAACTGGCTGTAATATTGCGCCATCGCAAGAAATGAGTGCAGCTCTGTGCGATTCTTCGGCCTCTGCCGGCTCATGATCTCCTCCCTCTTCTCTTTGGATATCGAGACTCTATTGAAAGAGATTTTGTACCCCAAATATGTCACACTTGTCTTTGCGAGTTGACATTTCTTCAAATTACATTTCAGGCCAAATAGTTTGATACGCCTGAAAATGTCTGTTAGATGGTCGATGTGCTCTTCCATCGTATTGGAGTACACGATAATGTCATCGATGTAACAAAATGCGTACTCTCCCGCCTTCTGTCCTCTTCTCCTCATGAAACCTCCCTCTGTCTGGTCATTATATTTGCTACTCAGCATGCTTTGCATCGCTTTCTGAAAGAGTCCCGGGGCCTGTTTGAGTCCCATCGGAAGTACTTTCCACTGATATATCTCCATTCCTACAACAAATGCAGTCAGCCATCTGGACTTTTCATCCAGTAGAATTTGCCAGAAGCCATTCTTCAGATCAATGACTGAGTATAGCTTGGCGTTCCGCAATACTCGCCTTCCTTCTTCAAGAGTAGGTAATGGATTTCGTTCCTCCTCTAAAATTTTATTGACGCGGGCATAGTTAACCGTTAAGCGCCATTCTTCTCCCGGTTTAGGCACCAGTCTCGGTTGGGAAACTATTGGAGATGTCGATCTCTCAATGAAATCCTCATCGAGTAACTGCCGTGCTTGTTCTTCTGCGATCTTTGCTTCATGTATACTCAGATTTGCCCGTCGTGGCGCCGGGGAAGGCTCGCCTTCAATCTCTCTCTTTCAAAACCTCTTTCTCCTTCTCCGTACCTGCTCCTCCTGCCAATTTCTCGTCTATCGCCGCCTTAAACTCCTCCTCTGACATTCTCTTGTGATGCTTGAGGGGTGCTCTGTCCTCCTCCAAGCCCAACTCTTCTTCTGATATATCGTCCATTCCCGTTTTTTTATATGTAGCAGTGTCTGGTTCGTCGTCCTCCGCCAGACCTACCAACATATCTATTAATCTCGCATATTGCAACGGAGCTTTTCGGGTGTAGAAACCATCGAAGCATGTGAACGCTTGAGGAATCAATTTCAACTTGTCCTGGTCTCTGAGCTTCCGCTTGTATGCACTGCTCTGCTCACGAGTCCCGAGACGACAAGCCACCACTAAGTGTTGCTTCCGTGAGGGCACCGGTATCGGATGATCAATAAGCCGGTCCCTTATCTCCTGCGCCCATATCACCTTCTCATTGTACGGGAGTATGACCGTATATGGTTTATTATTTTCAAAAAGAGTGCGCAGGCACTTTTTCACTTCTGTCAGTGAGCGCGGCCACGTAGGCTCGTCAACCCAGAATTCGGTAATAAAGCTTTTAATATCTTCTGCCGGGATATCAGGGAGTCGTCTCCTTCTCCTCGGTATAAACTCCTGTCTGTCCTTCTCTTCCACCTTTACGTGAAAGCAATACCCGTTGGTAATACATACATCGGCCCCTGCTCTTTCTTCAAATCTCGCCAACGATTGGCACCTTTTTCCCATGCATATAATCTCCTCTTTCCTCTTTTCAATGAGATCGTCTATCGACTTTTTATCCCATTGTGTAGAGACTGTAGCCGTATAGACCTCCGCCTCTCTCTTGTCTGACAGGTTTGAACCATCTTTAGACACCGCGTCCGTTGGCATATATGCCTCATATGCGTGTGTAATGGCCACCTGTTTCCCTTCCGATGCTACCCCTAGGTGTAGGGCCTCGTATGAGTCAATAGCATGGAGAGAGAGTCGACAGTATATTCTTCTCCTGGCTCTACGCCGTATATGACTCTTTTGGCGGCGCAATCAATCACTACGTTCATTGTCGCCAGTTGGTCGTACGACAAAAGAACAGATCCGTGGTATTCGGGGACAACGTACAAGTCCACTCGATATATTCGTCCGGATTTCAATTTAAAATTTGAAGTGATGATGCCCGTTATATCCGTCCGACTACTAACTCCTTTCAAGGTGCCAGATGATTTTTCATATTAGTTTCTAACCACGCATGGTGTTTCGTAGTAAATTTCCGGCCGACAATATTAATATTCGCCATAGTATCATTACCAACGTTTATAAAGGTATTTAATGTTCACAAAAAAAGGTTGTATAGCATAAAGCGTCTGGCCGTGATAAGGCCAATACAAGGAGCTTGTGTTCTAAAATCTGTATCCTTTCTCGAGATTCGCCTCCTCCTCCCTTTCCGCCGTTTTTGTAATGTCTTTTTGGGTATTGTTCACAGGCGAAGGATGATTGTCCTTGCTTTCACTGTTTGAGACCGTGAGGAGAGGTTGATGTCTTCCATCCTCCTTGCTATTGTCTGTCTCGGCAAGTTGATAAGATTGATTGCCGGTTCTATTCTTACTTTCTTCGGCTGTGGCTGCGACAGGCCCGCTGCTTTCTCTTTGCCAGCGCTTTACTCGCCTGCCTATTAGCAGCATGCACTGTTTGTTGTCGTGATGGGTGTACTGGTATTGTACTACCTTTGAGTTGGTCTGTGGCCTGCTGTGGGCTCTGAGACTCACTGGTACCCTTGGTTGGGACCTGCACAACGGTGTATCGTGCAATGTTTGTTGTTCTGTTTTCTCCCTCCTTCTCTAGTGATTGGACTACCTCAAATCTGTTACCTGAGTCGGCATCAGTGTCGGTAGTGGTTGCGCCTGATGTCGCATAACCTGTGGTCTCGAGCTTGAGCTCGAGCCGTCTGCCCAGCCCCCATCTCTGTGGTACGGGCGCTCTGCGCTGCCGTATCCACCTCGGCCAACCCATCTTCCTCCTCCTCTACCTTGAAATACACCTCTTCCTCCTCCTCTTCTCACAAATCCTCTCTCTCCCGCCCCCCCCCCCCCGCGAGTGTATGTGCCTCGTGCGAAAGGGGCTCTTCCTCCTCGATTGATTCCTCCCTTCTCCTCTTCCTCGTGTTCCACCTCTTCCTCTACTTGCGGCTTCTATGGCTGCCGTCTTCTGATCATCTCTAGCGAAAAGAGAATTGATCGCGTCAGCTAGTTCGTGGTCATGGTCCGCGACATCCTGTAATTTCCACCCTGATCCTTGCGCAGTCGGCGCAGAATGGCGACGGTGTTGGTTTCGTCCGACCGTACGTTCTTGAGGAGTGTGTTTCGGATGCGGGTGTCCTCTACATCCTTGATCGGTTCTGCATCGGCTTCTGCTCAACCGCAAGCCGCACATACGCAACGATCTCTAGGAAAGCGACCAAGAGAGAACAGTCGTGAAGCTAACACACCTTGTATTCGTTGGTGGGCACGGGCACAATGCTTCAAACACACAAATAAGAAATGCCCGTACTGTCTGGCTGTCGAGCCTCTGACAAGCGGTCATTACTTCGGTCCACAACTTTGGGCTCACGGCCTTAGTCGTGGCCTCAAAGACGCTCATCTCCAAAAAGTTCAAGTGCTTTACCTTGTCGAAGGTTTGCAGTCTTGCATGAGCAGTGTGAGCTTATTTTTCTTGTAGACGTGCAAAGCACTGAGGAAATATAGGAGTATGGCTTTGTGGTTCTACAAGAGAGTGTACTGGGTGCCCACATTTGTTAAGACAAATGCAAGCTGAGTGACAGACTGCAACTGCTCCGATACTAAGTCGAAAATTTCAAACCCAATCAATGTGCCCGTGCACAAGTGTTGGTATCCACTTGCCTTAAAGTATCGAATGAGGGCAGCAATGGCCAGAGTACAACTCATCTCTGCATGTCCACCTTTCCTTGCTAGCTCCTCCTCTCCTCTGTACTTCTCGTAAGTTATACGATCAAAACCAGCTCCAAGGAGGGATCGATCACAGAGATGTTCTAGGACTTCATACTCCTGCTCCACCTCACACTGGTTTTGCTGGAAGCATCTGTCCATCTCATTGAGCTTAGTCATGAGGGTCTTCTCTGTGTCAGCCTCATTGGCAGTGATAGCATAGAGCTTAAGGCCCCCTCCCCCAATTTTGATTTTAGCTAGGGCTGCCTGCAGCGCCTGCTTTTTCTTCTGGGAGTCAGTCAAGTTAATTACTGTCCCTCCCCCTTGGGGTCCTCCTCCTGTGGGTTCTCCTCCTGCTTTCTTGGGAGCTGGGTTAGATGTGGTAGGTGGAGCCGTTGGCTCCACCCGTGCTACTGCCATTGCCACAGCTATCTTCTCCTTCTGCTCCTTCTCCTCTTTCTGTCTCGTCTCTTCTTCTTTCACCTGTCGTGCTAGATGAGTCACGAACTGTGCAAGCCCTGTGGCACTAGAGAGGAAGTGTGCCTTTTCTCTCATGGAAGACTTATCAGCTCTGTTATTATTTGGGATTGTTGTGAAAGGGCCTTTAATGAGAGTGTGATTCTTCGTGTGGGCCCATTGCTTCCATGTTGGTTTTTGTCCTTCCCCTCAAAGAGGCCCTTATGGAGTTGTGTGAGGCGTTCAAGCACCTGACAAGACTGTTCAACCTCCTCGTAAACAGGATGTTGCCTTGTGTTGTCTTTCAGGGCTTTGTACATTTCGTTGTAAGCCCGTGTGAAGGCAGTTACAAAAGCCTCAAGGGCAAACTCAATGCCACTTTGGTTTCTACCTTCGAAATTTCTTTCTAGATTCTTGATATCAGTGGGGACACCACAGACAGACAGCCATGCTGCAGTTGTGCGTTTATTTTTCCACTGTATGTTTGTGCGTTCATGACATTCCGCAACGAGCACAGCAGCGTAGAGTGTTGCAGATATGTCGTATATGTCGCACAGTGTAAGAGTGTCGCCATACTTGATATCCTGCAATGGCACTCTTTCGTGCTCAAACCTCACTTTGTTGAAGAGAGGCTTCGCAAGGCCGGGAATTTCGATCAGGAGGTTGCTTTGACCTTGTCCTGGTCTATTCCTTTTCTCGTAAGGAATGTATATGTGTGTTTTATAATAGGTTGGGTAGTTAAGGAAGAAGGACTCTTCATCAGCATATGTAGCCAACTGTTCCCATGTATTTGGGATATTCTGGCCAACATCCTCCATCTCTCTCTCTGCCTCTGTCAGTGGAAAGCCTCCAGTCTGACCTGCACTCGCTTCTTGTGCATTACCCCCCCCCCCCCTGTCGACTCTACATCGGCTGTATACGTATACTCCTCTCTCTCCTCTCCGTCTCTATCCCCCCTCTCTTCTGAATACTGAGTCTCCTGCTCCTCTCCTCCCTCACTAGAACCATAATCAGTTGGTGTCACACCAGCCTGCTCATTCTCGTCTTCCATCTTATGTTATGAGAGTCACGTCTGCTTTTTTTTTCCCCCCTCTGTTATTCTTATCACTATGCAACCTTCTTCTCCTTCTTCCTTTTCTCTGTTGAAATAGTTATGGGGCGTCAGGCCCTACACAGAGATAACGATAGTTTGGTCAAAAGAGCTGTTTTGTAGAAGTCAGTCTGTCGTCGGACAGTGCTTCGATATTTGTCTTGCTCTTGTGTGAGAGATGTGTAATCTCCTCTGGTTTCTGCAGAGAAAATGCAAGGAAAATGGTTCAGAACAGAGAGTGGGAGTGCTTTGCTCGTTTCTCCTCTGTCTGTGTGTTTGTTTGATGTTTGTTTCGCACTTGTCCTACTTGGCTTTATGCAAACAGCAAGAGGGAGTGGAGTAGGTGTGGTCTGGTGTCTTGTAGAAGAGCACACAGAAGCCAAATGTGCACAAGGGCTAAAGGTTATGCCAGCTTGTGACAAATTGATTGCTTGTTTGTGAGTTTTTTGTTTGAGGATGAGTAGGAGTCTTTGTTTTCGTCTGATGTCTGTGCGACAGATCAGCGAAAAATAAATTTGTGCTTATCTGATGTCTGTACGACAGATCAGAAAAGAAATCAGCCTTTAGCTATGGACTCCAAATGTACTATCCCCAACGATAGCTCAAAGGAAGAGTAAGTCGGTAATATAACCAAACACAGTCCTCAAAAAGAGAATGATGTCTCGTTATATTAGCTCAGTGACGCAAAGACAAAAAGCCGCCAAAAGACCAGGATCAAATTGGCATTTCAGACGTGTCCGGCCAGACGAAATCTATGAATAAGTTTTTTACCTGATAATTCGGGGGGTGATGTCCACAACCGGCGGGAACTTGGCGCGGCGGGTCCGGAGGGCCGGCCGGGCCGGGTTACTACTGCAGCTTACTCACTGTCACTGGCACAAGCTTAACGTTACAATGGTTAATATTTCCCCCCCCCCCACTGAACGACTTTTCAAGTTATTATTAATATAAATAATTAATAATTGAAGACTCGAACGCTTGCTTTTCGTTGAGCTGAAAAGGAAGCTGTGCATGTAATTCAAGTAAATGCAAACAGTGGCACTTTTCCAGCGCCCTGACGTCCGCCGCTGAGGCTCTATACTCTTGAGTATTGCACTTCAGGCCAAAAGCTCCGATGCGCCTGAATATATCGAACAGATGATCGATATGCTCCTCCATTGTGTTAGAGTATAAGATAATGTCATCGATATAGCAAAATGCATATTCTCCCGCTTTCTGTCCCCTCCTTCTCATAAAGCCACCGTCAGACAAATCAATGTACTGACTGCTCAATATCTTCTGCATCGCCTCCTGGAAAGGTCCTGGGGCTTGCTTGAGGCCCATCGGAAGCACTTTCCATTGATATATTTCCATACCCACCACAAACGCCGTCAGCCATCTGGACTTTTCCTCCAGTGGTATCTGCCAGAAGCCGTTCTTAAGGTCAATGACCGAATAGAATTTTGCATTCCGCAGTACTCTCCTTCCTTCTTCTAATGTCGGGAGAGGATTTCTCTCTTCCTCCAGCACCTTGTTAACACGAGCATAGTTAACTGTCAGGCGCCATTCTCCTCCTGGCTTCGGCACTATTCTCGGCTGTGAGACTATTGGAGATGTTGATCTCTCAATAAAGTCCTCATTGAGCAGCTGTCTAGCTAGCTCCTCCGCTATCTTCGCCTCATGTATACTCAAATTCGCCCTTCGTGGTGCCGGTGACGGCTCCGCACCCGGTATTTTGTAAATAACCGCAGTGAAATCTTCAGGCTTGACACCACCTGCATATGGAGGGGTCAAAAATTTCTTTGTTCGCCTCCAATTTGGCTTTTAAAAGCTCCTTCTCTCTCTCCGTGCCTACTCCTTCTTCTAAGTTTTTCCGCGCCGCCTCTTGGAAATCTTCATCAGACATCTTCTTAGTCTGCTTGAGGGGTTCTCTGTCCTCCTCCAAGCCTAAGTCCTCTTCCGAGACATCATCTAGGCCCGTCTTTTCATACGTGGCCGTGTCCGGCTCATCATCTTTGCCGAGCTCCACCAGCATGTCAATAAGTTTTGCGTATTGCAAAGGAGCCTTACGGGTGTAGAAACCATCAAAGCATGTGAATGCTTGCAGTATCAATTTCAACTTGTCGAGGTCTCTGAGCTTCCGCTTGTATGCACTGCTCTGCTCACGAGTTCCCATACGACAAGCCACCACTAGCTGTTGCTTGCGAGAGGGTACGGTATAGGATGATTAATAAGCCGGTCCCTTATTTCCTGCGCCCATATCGCCTTCTCATTATACGGCAGGATAATAGTATACGGCTTATTATTTTCGAATAAAGTCCGTAAGCATTTCTTCACTTCAGTTAGTGAACGCGGCCACGTGGGCTCGTCACCCCAGAAATCAGTAATAAAACTTTTAATAGTTTCTAGTGGAGTGTCCGGGATTCGCCCCGTTCTCCTTGGTACAAACGCCTCCCTTTTTTCTTCTCCTACTTTCGCATGGAAACAGTATCCATTAGTAATGTGGACATCTGCTCCTACTCCTTCCGCGAATCTCGCCAACGACGGGCTTCTTTGTGCGACACATATTATCTCCTCCTTCCGCTTCTCAATTAAGTCATCAATAGACTTTTTGTCCCATGTCGGAACTGTGACAGTGCACACTTGGGATTCCCAATTGTCGGTCCAGGACAGCTCATCCGGTCTTACGACATGGGGGTTGAACGTACACCTCAAGTGCCTCATGCACGATGGCCATCTTTTGTGATCCGTCGCTAGACTCAGCTCATAAGCCTCATAAGAGTCAGTAGCGTTAATGGGATCAATATCACTCTCCTCTCCTCTTTTTACTCCATATATCACTCGCCGTGCGGCGCAATCAATCACAGCCCCCATCGTAGCCAATTGGTCATACTATAGTAATATTGACCCGTGGTAACCGGGACGACATAAAGGTCCATGCGGTATACTCGTGCGGATTTTAATTTAAAGGTCAGTGTGATGATTCCCGTGATGACCGTCCGGCTACCCACTCCCTTCAGAGTGCCAGTCGAATTTTTCATATTTCCGTCCACCCAGTCCCGGTATCGATTAAAAAACTTCCGGCCGACAATATTAATATTCGCCATCGTATCATTACCAACTTTTAATATTGTCTTCAATGTTTCACAATAAAGTTCCGTATAACACAGAGCATCGGGCCTGTGTATATTGGCTGCGAGAACAAGAACTTTACGTTCCAAATTTTGGAGTCTTGTCTCTAAGTCTTTCATCTCCTCCTTCTTCTCCTCTTGTTTCCCCTCACTAACGTTTTTATTATTCAGCGGTATCGGTGCTTCTACTATGTCAGTGATATTGACTTGTGGCACTTGAGTGCACCTATTGTCTTTTTTCTCGCCGCCCGCCGCGATCGTTGACATTGAGTCTGTTCGTGATTGCTTGCTTGGCCGAGGCAATGCGCCCGCCATTGGCCTCCTCGCCTCCATCGCTAGTTTCGCCTTCCTATTTGCATCAGTTATCATTGGTAATCGTGACGTGTGAACGGGTATGAAGCTACCTTGGGGCTGTAGCCTCTGTATACCCACGTCTTTGCTCTCACAGAGAGGAAGTGTTGGCCCAGTCTGCAACATCAGTAGAAAACACTGTAACTTTAGGGTTAAACTTTACAGTTTTCTCCTTCCTCACTTCTTCTTCCTCCAGTCATTCCACCACCTCGAATCGATTACCGTCAGTTTCGTCTGGGTAGGATGACGGATCGGTGTCCGAGGCAGTGTTATAGGCCTGACCTCGACCGAAGTTTGGGTTGGAGCTTGCCCATGAGCATCCTAGTCCTCTAGGTGGGGAGGCTGGAGCTCGAAGAGCTCTTCCTCCATGAGGATTATATCCCCGACCTCCTCCTCTTCCTCTCTGAGGGGTTCCCTGCCACCTCGAGGCTACTCTCCATGCTCCTCCTCCTCTTCCTCCTCCTCCTTCTCCTCGTCCTCCTCCTCCTCCTCGTCCCCTTTGAGGGGCTTGTTTGTTCTTTTTTCTCTCCCTCTCCTCCTGCTTCTTGTCCAACCTTTTCATATAGGCAATAATTGCCTCTCTTTGCTCGCCGTCATCACACTGATTGGCATACCAGCCTTCTGTATGAGTAGCATTTTGAAGCAGTCGGTAAAGGCCCGGTTCAGTACCGCCCGCCTTTTTGAGAAAGTCAGTCCTTGCTGTTGGGTTCTGCCTGTCATGATTGAAAGAGCAGTCTCTGTGCTTCATCTCTGCCTTACACTGCAGGCCCGCGAACCACCTCCAGCATGCGATCTTGAGGTCTGGCTCTCTCTGTCTCTTCCATCCAGCAACTCGGCTTGTGTACGTGGCTTGCGCTCCAACAGGTACACCGCCTGCCTGTGCCATGTGTGCCTCCGTGACTGTGTCCAAGTTCGAGCATGCACTCATAACTTCTTGAAACAGTGCTGCCGGAGCAACGCTTCCAACTGTAGCGTCGAACACTTGTGTCTCGAGGAAGTTCTTGGACTTCACTACGCTAAACGTTGGGCATTGTTGTATGAGTTGCGTAAGTTTGCTGGGTGCACTGAGTGCAATGCAGACAAAAAATAGAGAATGATTGACTTGCGGCCATAGAATAGCCCATAGGAGGAAACTACCTCCGTAAGGGTCGCAAGCTAGCAGAACGCCTCAAACTCATCGCCACTGTCTCAAAGATTTCAAATCCTATTAGAGTACCAGTGCAGAGATGCTGGTATCCATGAGATTGAAAATATGAAATGAGTGTGGCCACCGCCAGTTCGCACTGAGCGTCTAGGCCTGTCGAACTCTTTCTCTTATTCTCCTCTTGTTTTCTCAAAGCCTTGTACATGGTTAGGTCCAATCCCTCTTGGATTAGAGACTGATCAAGAACCGTAGCAAGAGCCTCGTATTCTTGAGTCTCATCACAGGCAAAAGACTTGATGCAGGCATTGATCTCTTTGAGCTTGCCTAGGAGCGAAGAGTAAGAGTCTTTTTCTGAACTCGTCTTGGCATAGAGCAGAGACTAGCCACTCCTCCTTTCTTCCCCTTGAAGGCATTTATGATGTTTTGTCTGTCCTTCTTCTCCGTGTTTGTGACCACCACCGTAGTTGAGCCCGAGGGTGTAGGGGCTGGTGGGGCAGGAGCTGGTGGGGGAAGATATGCCGGAGGGGGTGCCCTTGCACTACTCACTCTTGCTTTCACTTCCTCCAATTGCAACTTCCTGGCAAACTCCTCATCCTCTTTCGCCTTCTCCTTCTCACTTATCAGTAGTTTGTGAACATAACTGATATAGGCCGTCAACTCAGCAACAGACCTGACAAAGTTATATTTCTCCACATACTGATCAAGCCCTGCCTTGTTGGTGTTAGGTGGTGCAGCTGTGGTTGTTTTAAGGAGAGAGTGATCCTTGGTAGGAATCCATCTCTTCCACGCCTCCTTGTGCATCAACGCAGCCACCAACAGTCTGAGCTTGGTCAGGATTCTGTCATTTTTGTCCACCTCGTCAATCACAGGATGGTTTCTCCTGCCTTCGTAAGGTTTTTTTCTCTCCATTTCTCTCGATCCCACCTCCAGAGCCTTCAATTCAGTCGAAAAATATGCGAATACCCCATAAGTGTTTCTCGAACTGAAATTAGTCTTCGTTTTCTCGTTATCAACTGGGTCCTGACCCGTCGCGAGGAGTCTAGCCCTTGCTCTTGGGTATGTGTACTGGAGGTAACCCTCGCCCTGTGGGCCGTACGAACGTTCCCAAATTAGAGCTTGGGAGTACACCGCAAAGATAGCATCAAGTATTTCAAGGTGGGTATGTGAATTCCCAAACGTGATATGTTGCATCTTTTTCCTTCCTCCACATTGGAGACCAGTTTGCAGAGATGCTGTGCAATATCTGACAATGGGATATAGACATCCCTTTTGGTGAGACTCCCCACTCGTCTCATATCCTGAGGGATCCAGACATATGTGTCTTTCTTTGCCTCCATCACAATATCAAAGGCGGTTTTAGGGAGGTCGTAGTGGTCGTTCACCCACCGTTGATCCTCCTCTGAGACCTCTCCCTCTTCAATCAAGTTTATCGTTTGTCGTCCTTCTCCTCCTGTAGAGGCAGGTGGTATATTGTGTACCCCAGTGCTCTCTGTTAGTTCCACTCCTCCTCCTTCTCCTTCTTCGTCTAAAAGAAGGAGGAGAAAGCAAGTTGAGGAAGGAGGACAAGAAATCTGAGAAAATCTCAAGGACTACTTCTCTCAAACAAAAACAAACGTACAAACACTGATATATAGAGGAAAGAGGATCCCACTCTAACCTCTCTCTTAGTTTCTCTCTTCACTAGTCAATCGACTGAAGGAGGAACATATACACACATATATATATATATATATATATACAATCGTAAATACAGGGGTTTTGAAGCTCTAACGGCCTAAAAAAAGGGTCGCGGATATACAAAGAAACAAGAAAACAACCTTAAACTGCTTGAAACCTTAAAAAACAGTGTGCCCCGCGGATACAACTAAAAAAAACACATAAAAAAAACAACCATAAACGGCTTAAAACCTTAAAAAATGGTGTGCCCCGTGGTGTGCCTATATACAAAAAAAGGAATTCACGGTTTTTCAGTGTGTTGCTGTTGTTAGTCGTTGGCGGTGGCTTCCTGTCTTCGTTTTATTAATAATGATTATGCCGGACGGTTTCAAAATTATTAATAACAACTTATTGATTTTGATAAATTCCTCTGAATTAAAAAAAAAAATAATATTGGTTTTTTTTGTTTTTTGTGTTGAAAAACACTTTTAGATTTAGCCGATGTTCGTGTTCATTGGTTCCTGCTGGTTGCTGGTCGGTGGTAAAGCGGGGGGTGGTCTATTTCGTATATGTCGGACGACTTCCTTTAAAGCATCATCAAAATGCGCCCCCGTGTTGATAAAGTTGCTTATCCGTTCGTGCTCCTTCGTGGTGAAGCCTTGAATTTTGCGGTGCTGTCCCTGCTTCAACCATTCGGTAAATCTCTTTGTCTCGTTTGTTATGTGCTCCTTTCGTTGTTGTATTTTCTTATAAATGTTTGTGTCCTCCTCTGCTTCCTCCGCCTCCGTCAGTTGCTTTCGCAAAGCTTTGATTTCTTGCTGTTTTTTGTTGTTGGCCTTTTGAATTGCTTTTATCTTGTGTTCGTTTGCTTTTATTTCCCCCTCAGTTTTTTCAATGCTCGCTTTTATTTCGTCTATGTTGTTCATTCCTTTTCGCCTCTTCACTCGTCGCTGCACGTCCTCGTCGCTCTCTGGTGCCGTCCTGGGTAGCAGTTGGCGGTATTCGGTCATTTTGGTTTGTTGGTTTGTTGGTTTGTTGGTTTGGTCTTCTTTTCTGCTTTTGGACGAAGGACGAAAGGACGAAAACCTGCAAAAATTGGCGGTGCCGGCTCCGGCTCTATCAAAAAAATAATTGCCCATTTCCTTTTTTTGTGCCGTTTGCCTCTGCTGTGCCTTATTGTTATTATTTGCCCCTGCTTTTTTCACTGTGGCTGTCGTTGCTGTTTTGTCTTATTTTTGCTTCTGCTCTGGTTGCTTCTTTAATCGCTCACTTCGTCTTAAAATTGGTTCTTCGTTGTTCTTCTTCCTTGGTTTCGTTTTTCCTGCTTCGTGTGGTTGTTTGCCTTTTGCTATGTCGCTTATAAATTTTGCTTTAACACTTCCCACCCGCGCAAAGTCTCTAATTTTTCTATTGCTTATATTTATCTTTCTGTCCTTCATTGCTTTTATTATCGCTAAGGCATCTATGACATCTTTTGGAAGGTTCGCATTTAATCCCGCTACTTTGTCCTCTAATGTGTTGATTTTGTTTTCTAATTTGTCCAGGGCTTGCCGTGCTTGCGGTTCGGTTGCTATTGCGGGGGTTCGGGCTTTTATGTTCGCATAATTTCGGCTTGCTTCACTCTCTTCAACGTGCCCCAATACCTTGCTTAAAAATATACTTCTGTCCATATTCGCGGGGGCGTATTCTCTATAAGCCATAGCCCCATATATTTTGCGGGCTAAATGACTGCTCGCTTTTTCGTCGTTGAATAATTCCCGCATTCGTTTTGCTATTCTCGCATCGTATTTATTTGTTAAGGCTTGGTTCGTTTTTTCTTTGTCTTCGTCTGTCAGTGCCTCCCGCACAGCTTCCCAGGCTGTCCGCATATCGTTATATAAAATATGGATTAAGGGGGCTTCAATATTAGATATCGCCCCTTTTTTGTCTTTGGCTACTTTATCAATAACTATATAGCCTTTTTGCTCTTTTGCTTCTGGTGGTGTGCTTGTTATTCTTAATACTTCAATAAGCCGTCGGCCCGTGGCTAATTGTAATAATATTATAAGGTCTGTCATTTTTTTTGACTTGTTCAGGGTATCCATAATTTTAAAAACGGTGGCGGGTTCATAATTCTTAATTTCCTTTAAATTCTTGTTTCGCTGTTTAATTTGTGTTGTTGCCTTCTTGGTTCGTTCTTCGTCCGTTAATTTTAATTCTTTGTTTATTTCGGCTTCTTTGGTCGGGTGCTGTTCTTTGAATGCCTTTCTTAACCTTGTTAAATAACTGTCTTTTGTATTTACTTTCTCAATGTGTTGAAGTGTGCTTAAAACCCATTTTAAATTTTTCTTTAAATGTGTTGGATTGCCCCCCTTTTGCTTTATAAGGTCTATTAATAATGTTATAAGGCTATCAGAATAATTTTTAGTGATTGCCCTTATTTTGTCTTTAAGGTCTTCATCGTCCTTATAGTCTATCGTTTTGAAATCCATTTTTTGCCGTGCCTCTTTTCCTCCGTGTCTATATATAATGTCTATATATTTTTTTGTTTAGAATAAAAATAAATATTTGCTTGTATATACAACAACAAAAAAAAGCACTATATCAATTATTACAGCCTTTTTAAACTGCCCCCGCCTCGTCTGCCTGCGGTTGCTGTAAATTGGGGCCGTATAATCTTATAAGGGTTTCTTTTATGGCTGTTATGTCTAACTCTTTAAAAATTCTGGTTAGGGTTTCAAATTCTTCAATGCTTAATTTTTCCCTTTTGCTAAAAAATGCCCGCCGTATGTCGTTTATCTTTTTCTGTTTCTTCTCGGTCGTTTCTGGGCTTTCTGTTCTCGTCTTCTTTTTTCTTTCTGGGTGCCTTTTATATTTGATTGTGTGCTTATAATATCGTGTATCGCCCTCTTTATTCTTTCGGGGTAAGTATTGATAATAATAAGAATACCCGTTTTTTATTTCCATTTCAAACGGTGGCTTATATGTTAATCCCCTTTTACCACTACCCGCGGGCCGTCCCCGTCCTCGCTTCTTTATTTCTGGATATATGGCCATTTCCTCGGGGTTTTGTGGTTGTTGCTGTGTGTCTGGTTGTGCCGTCATTTTTATTATATATACGATATTATATTTTTATATTATTATAATTAAATATTTAATACGATTTTTTCTATATAGAATATTTAAACCCTTTTTTTTAATGGTTATTTTATATAATATTTATTTGAAATAATTATTTAATTAATTAATTTTAATCTATACAAAAAAAAATATAATGGTTATTATATAACTTTGGATGATGATGAAAGATGAACACGTAGAGCCCGATACCCTACACCATAGGGGGGCCGACCCTTTAAAAGAAAATAAAAAAAATCATAAAGATGCGGGGTGCGGTTAGATATTATGACAAAATGAAAACAAAAAAAGAAGATTACAAAACGGCGACCCCCGATGAACTTTATGACATTTTAAACGAAGCAAAAAACCCGACCATTTACGAGAGTATAGAAGACGGGGTAAAACCTTATGCGGATTATGAAAAAGACTTTAAAACTAAAAAAGAAATGGAAGCAAACAAAGCAACGATTAGAGAATTTATAATAAATG
Source organism: Paulinella micropora (assembly GCA_019918135.1). Taxonomy (NCBI): domain Eukaryota; phylum Cercozoa; class Imbricatea; order Euglyphida; family Paulinellidae; genus Paulinella; species Paulinella micropora. The sequence goes on along the minus strand of WBZZ01006879.1, from coordinate 55,139 downwards.
AGTTTGGGCGGGTTTTTGGATGTAGCCCCGATAAAATAGCCGTATTAGAAGCACACGGAAAAAAGGGCCGTTTATGGCGGTTATCTTATCATTTAATATCATATGAGGCCCCGCCGATGGCTGACGGGTTAGAGGTTAAACAACTTATAGAGGCCGACAATAAAGCGGGATTTGATACGGCCCCATATAAAGCTTATGGCCGACGGCAATTATTTAGAACCGTTTTAAGCACCAAAGAAGACGAGAACCGACCATTTGAGCGAACCGATAAACCATTAACAAAAGAGAATTTTAAAGAGTGTTTAATAACGGCCGTGGGCGAATATGAGATAAATGAAGAAACGGAAGACACGGCCCGAGCATTGATAAACGGGGGCAAATAGAGGCAGACCCGACGGGCGAACACACGGGCGACCATAAAGAACAAATAGACAGGGCGGAACAATGGGCCGACAACAAAAAAAGGGAAATCAAAAACGGAGGCCTTTTGCTTACTAAGGCCGATATAGAGGCAATACAGGCGGGCGAACTAAAATTAGAAGGTTTATCAATACTAAAAAAAGCTTTTAACGGGTTAGAGAAATATAAGCCCGATATATTCAAAAATATAGCAGGAGTTAAAGACATAATAAAAAACGACGACGGCACATTATACATATTTTTCAAGAGGTCGCGGGCGGGATATTGTAAAACACATAATAGAACCCATACGGCGGACAACTGCGACGGGGTTTTTATAAAAAAGGGTTATGTTTTTATGTTTGTATAAAACAACCCATAGGGCATTTTTACCCCCTTTTTAAGGTTGATAAAGGAATAAAACAAAAAGAAATAATAGAGAGAATAACAAAGGATAAAACAAAATTATATAATAACACGATAGAGCATTTTATAAATTTATACGATTTTGAAAATATGAAACAATCCCGCGAGAAGTGGTGCGCAGATGTGCGGGGTTGCTGTCTGCTATGGCGGTAGAGAAGAAGGACCGCCGACAGTTGATATGCCTTAGAAGCAATTTGGGCACGGGTAAAAGTGTGGCCCTTATGAAGGCTATTAAAAAATACACGGACGAGCACCCAGACGGTAAAATTTTAATAATAACTCAACGAATTATTTTAAGCAAACAAAACGCCCGAGAGCTTAAAAAATTAGGGTTTTTCTGTTATTTGGACCGCGAGGGGAATGAACTGATAACAAATAAAAAAAGTATAGTCCAATTAGATAGCCTTAATTATTTAAGCTGGAATATTAAAAATGACCCGATAGGGCTTATTATAATAGACGAGGCCGACCAGGCTTTGAGGCACCTTAATGCGGACACATTCAAAAACAACCCGAAAGCCGACCACAACTTAAAAACCCTTTATGCCGTATTGAAAAATACTAAAAAATTAATTCTAATGTCTGGAAACTTAACGGCCGACAATGTGAAAGACTGGGAGCAGATGGCGGGCGACAATTTAAAAACAACGATTTTTATTAACGACAGCCGAGCACACCATAGGCCATTTAAAATACTGATGGGGCAAAATAAAGAACAAATCATAAAAGATATATGGGGCAGTCTAGACAAAAAAGAACGGGTTTATTTAGCTTCAAATATAAGTATTGATAAATTAAAAGCTATATTTGAATATATAACAAAAGGCCGAAATATTAAGGCCCTTTTAATTACTACGGACACAATAAACGAACCCGAAGTTAAAGAAGCCTTAGAAGGTAATATAAATGAGATATGGAGCAAATACGATTTTATAGCCGTTTCGCCGTGTGTCCAATCTGCCGTAAGTTATGATACAGAGAACCATTTTAATAAAATTTATGGATTATTTACGAACGGAAGCAACAGTAGCGGGGATGCGTGCCAGATGTTAAGGCGGATTAGATACCCCACGAGCGACGAGATATTAGTAAATATAGACCAAATAAACATAGAACGGCCGACCAATTACGAGGACATATTAGCGGGAATTTATAGCGACCAAGACGGACTTTTAAAAGGGTTAAAAAAGTTTTTAGAGCTACGAGAGCTAGACCCGAGCACACTACGGCCCGCTGTTGATACTGCTCACCCCTACCCTAAATTAATAGCTAAATTAACGGCCCAGGATAACAACGACAAAAACAATTACTTAGAGAATTTTATAAAAAACCAGATACTTTACGGCAACACGGTTGAAAATGTGCCAGACGAGAACCAGGAGGAAAGCAGAGAGGCAATTAAAACGAACTTAAAGACGACCGAAGCACGATTAGAGAAAGAGCAGGCGGACGAACTGGCGAAGGCTAAGGGGATAACACAGGAGGAGGCCGAGAAGCTGTTTAAGAAGGCAAAGGCACAACCCGCCGACATAACGAAAGAAGATAAAACACAAATTAAAAAATATGTATTAAAAACCGCTTACAAATTAGACAAATACCCAACCGCGGCCGAGTGGTATTTAGCATACGGAGACGAGGCGAAAATTAAACAGTATAAGAATTTAACGAGATTTTATAATAATAATGTTTTTAGCTTTGATAACGGGTTAGAAGAAGTTAAAGAGAGTGATTTTTATAAAGCCTATAATAGACTTAATAAGGATGAAGACGGAGTAATTAACGACGACGGCAAAACCTGGGCAATTAAGAGCTTAGGAATAAAAACAGAATACAATAAACAGCAATTAGTAATAAACATATTTAAAAAATTAGGTTTTGAAACATTTCACGATGACCAAAAGATAGGCCGAGCCGACTTAATAAAAAAATTAAAAGAGATACACGAGGAACATTTAACGAACCCGCAGGGCTGATAACAAAATTAAAGAAGGAACGGCGAAAGGCCCAGGCGATAGCAGAATTAAAAACAGACAGCAAAACATTTTTAAACCACATTTTGAAATTTATAAACGGATTAACGGGCGATTTATACGGGGTTAAAGTTGTAGCAACGGACACGCACAGAAAATATTACAAGTTAGAGGCCCCGTTAATAAATCATTCATAAGAAATAAAAACAGCGATTTTATACCAGTTTTAGGAGATACGGCGACCACGGAAGAACCCGCCGAACCGTCTTTTTATGAAATGTGGGAACAATTGGAACAAATGGCATTAGCTAAAAAAGAGCTTAAATAATTTATGTCTGTATATTGTGTTTAAATATTTTATGTCCGTATATTGTGTTTAAATATTTTATGTCCATATATAAAAAAAACACGGGCATTTTTTGATGTTGTTTAAAACTGGGGGTTAGCAGTGTTTAGAGCCGTTTTTAGATATGAGCCGACCGACAGTTATTATTATAGGAAGATTGCTGGCGGTCGGCTCATCGTTAAAACTAGCCTTTTATAGTGTTTAGGGCCGTTTTTTGATATGGTTAAAAAATGGGTGTGTTTTTTTTGTAGTGGGTAAAAAAAAAGCCGTTTGAGTGTTTAGGACCGTTTTTTAATATGGTTGAAAATGGACGAGTTTTTTTTTATGTCGTCGTCATCTTCATTTTTATATTAGGGTAGATATATTTTTAATAGGGTAAAAAAATGGGGTTTGAATATTTAAACCTTTGTCCCCTTTTTTTGATAGGAAACCAGCCCAAAACCAGCAAAAACACAGCCGACAAAAAAAAACACAGGGGGCGACCGACAGCCGACCCCGAAAACCAGGAGATAACGGCCCCGCGACACGATAACCGAAGACGACAAAAAAACACATTGAGCCGACCGCCAGCTGACCCCGAAAACCGAGGGATAACGGCAAACGGACGGCAAACAAAAAAAACACAGGGGCGACCGACAGCCGACCATTAAAAACGGGAGATAACGGCCCGCAGACACGGAAAAACACAGGGGGGCAATATTAAACAATTACATTATTTTTTTTAATTTGTTTTTTCTATATATAAAATTATTAATCAAAATATAGAACCTAATTTTCTAAAAAATGGCAAACATAGACCGCCCGCCGAACGAAAAGATTATAGCAGACGACAAAACGACCTATATTAAATATTATCCATACATACACAAAGACGGCAACATAACCTTTAATAAATTTACATTCACGAAGCCGAACAAGCAACAGGAAAAAAAGCAGAAGGCCGACGACCGACAAAAAAAACGGGACCTCATAACAACGATACGAACGAAGCTAAGGGCAAATAACAAAAGCTTAAAAATAGCCGACTTAGAAACAATAAACAATTTATTATAGGTCTATTACCTCCTCCTCATTACAGTCTTTGATAAACTTTTTTTTTAATATTGTTATAATCGCATATCGGCTTTTATCTTGCTTAGCTCGTGTTTTAATCTCTACAATTAACTCATACACGCAATTTTTTTTAAACGGGGTAAATCCGATTTTTCGCAACGAACACTGATAATATTATTTTTTGTTGTATAAATGGGCAGATATGTATCGGGCACGATTTCGTCGTCGGTGTCCGTGTCGTCGTCGGTGCCGTCTATAAGGTCTTCTTTTTTTTGTGCCTTTTCCCTTAATTCCTTTATAGTTGCTTCATTATGTTTTATTGTTGTTAGTGCCGTAGAGTATAATTTTTTAATCTTTTCTAAGTTGTCTTTATCTGTGCTTTTTGCTCTGTGTAGCTTCTTTAATTATTTTTCTTTTGTGGTTAATATGTCCTGTATTCCTTCTATTTTCTTAATTTGCCTTGTATCGTGTTTAAGCTTTAAGCGGTTGTAGCTTTTGCGACTAAAAATATAAAATATGCCTCCTGTTCGTGGTATGTGGTATATTACGGGGTTTTTATCGTCCGCCTTAAATTCGTCGTCTATGTATATGCCCCGCTTTCTGTGCTGGTCTATAACATAATAAGCATCGTCCCTTTGTTTTTTAAAATTCTTAGCCTTCATTATTGCCGCTTCTAATACTTCCGCGAGCTCGTGATAGTCCGCCGAGAGTTGCGAGAGCTGCCGCCGTAATTTTTGTATATACTCTTTTAGGTCGTCGTTTTGTTCTTTTGTTAAATGGACTTCAAAATTAGTCATTGATTTGAATTTGTCCCCACATTTCAAACATTCGTATTTAGCCATTTTTAGCCGTTTTTTTTCTTTATATAAAATATGAGATAATAAATAAATAATATTTTTTCTATATAAACTTTTTTGATTAATAATATATATCAAAAATGTCTAAAACGATTTCTGCGAAATATCTTAAAAAGGACATTTACGGCAATTTGTGCTTTATCACTAATGAAACCATAGACAAGAAAACCTGCGACGAGCTAACAAAGATAGAAAAGAAATTAGGCGAAATCGTGCCCGATACATATCTGCCCATTTATACAACAAAAAATAATATTATCAGTGTTCGTTGCGAAAAATCGGATTTACCCCCGTTTAAAAAAAATTGCGTGTATGAGTTAATTGTAGAGATTAAAACACGAGCTAAGCAAGATAAAAGCCGATATGCGATTATAACAATATTAAAAAAAAGTTTATCAAAGACTGTAATGAGGAGGAGGTAATAGACCTATAATAAATTGTTTATTGTTTCTAAGTCGGCTATTTTTAAGCTTTTGTTATTTGCCCTTAGCTTCGTTCGTATCGTTGTTATGAGGTCCCGTTTTTTTTGTCGGTCGTCGGCCTTCTGCTTTTTTTCCTGTTGCTTGTTCGGCTTCGTGAATGTAAATTTATTAAAGGTTATGTTGCCGTCTTTGTGTATGTATGGATAATATTTAATATAGGTCGTTTTGTCGTCTGCTATAATCTTTTCGTTCGGCGGGCGGTCTATGTTTGCCATTTTTTAGAAAATTAGGTTCTATATTTTGATTAATAATTTTATATATAGAAAAAACAAATTTAAAAAAATATATGTAATTGTTTAATATTGCCCCTTGTGTTTTTCCGTGTCTGCGGGTCGTTATCCCCCGTTTTTAGTGGTCGGCTGTCGGTCGCCCCTGTGTTTTTTTTGTTTGCCGTCCGTTTGCCGTTATCCCTCGGTTTTCGGGGTCAGCTGGCGGTCGGCTCAATGTGTTTTTTTGTCGTCTTCGTTATCGTGTCGCGGGCCGTTATCTCCTGGTTTTCGGGGTCGGCTGTCGGTCGCCCCTGTGTTTTTTTTTGTCGGCTGTGTTTTTGCTGGTTTTGGGCTGGTTTCCTATCAAAAAAGGGGACAAGGGTTTAATATTTCAAACCCCTTTTTTTTTACCCTATTAAAAATATATCTACCCTAATATAAAAATGAAGATGACGACGACATAAAAAAAAACTCGTCCATTTTCAACCATATTAAAAAACGGTCCTAAACACTCAAACGGCTTTTTTTTTACCCACTACAAAAAAAACACACCCATTTTTTAACCATATCAAAAAACGGCCCTAAACACTATAAAAGGCTAGTTTTAACGATGAGCCGACCGCCAGCAATCTTCCTATAATAATAACTGTCGGTCGGCTCATATCTAAAAACGGCTCCAAACACTGCTAACCCCCAGTTTTAAACAACATCAAAAAATGCCCGTGTTTTTTTATATATGGACATAAAATATTTAAACACAATATACGGACATAAAATATTTAAACACAATATACAGACATAAATTATTTAAGCTCTTTTTTAGCTAATGCCATTTGTTCCAATTGTTCCCACATTTCATAAAAAGACGGTTCGGCGGGTTCTTCCGTGGTCGCCGTATCTCCTAAAACTGGTATAAAATCGCTGTTTTTATTTCTTATGAATGATTTATTAACGGGGCCCTCTAACTTGTAATATTTTCTGTGCGTGTCCGTTGCTACAACTTTAACCCCGTATAAATCGCCCGTTAATCCGTTTATAAATTTCAAAATGTGGTTTAAAAATGTTTTGCTGTCTGTTTTTAATTCTGCTATCGCCTGGGCCTTTCGCCGTTCCTTCTTTAATTTTGTTATCAGCCCTGCGGGTTCGTTAAATGTTCCTCGTGTATCTCTTTTAATTTTTTTATTAAGTCGGCTCGGCCTATCTTTTGGTCATCGTGAAATGTTTCAAAACCTAATTTTTTAAATATGTTTATTACTAATTGCTGTTTATTGTATTCTGTTTTTATTCCTAAGCTCTTAATTGCCCAGGTTTTGCCGTCGTCGTTAATTACTCCGTCTTCATCCTTATTAAGTCTATTATAGGCTTTATAAAAATCACTCTCTTTAACTTCTTCTAACCCGTTATCAAAGCTAAAAACATTATTATTATAAAATCTCGTTAAATTCTTATACTGTTTAATTTTCGCCTCGTCTCCGTATGCTAAATACCACTCGGCCGCGGTTGGGTATTTGTCTAATTTGTAAGCGGTTTTTAATACATATTTTTTAATTTGTGTTTTATCTTCTTTCGTTATGTCGGCGGGTTGTGCCTTTGCCTTCTTAAACAGCTTCTCGGCCTCCTCCTGTGTTATCCCCTTAGCCTTCGCCAGTTCGTCCGCCTGCTCTTTCTCTAATCGTGCTTCGGTCGTCTTTAAGTTCGTTTTAATTGCCTCTCTGCTTTCCTCCTGGTTCTCGTCTGGCACATTTTCAACCGTGTTGCCGTAAAGTATCTGGTTTTTTATAAAATTCTCTAAGTAATTGTTTTTGTCGTTGTTATCCTGGGCCGTTAATTTAGCTATTAATTTAGGGTAGGGGTGAGCAGTATCAACAGCGGGCCGTAGTGTGCTCGGGTCTAGCTCTCGTAGCTCTAAAAACTTTTTTAACCCTTTTAAAAGTCCGTCTTGGTCGCTATAAATTCCCGCTAATATGTCCTCGTAATTGGTCGGCCGTTCTATGTTTATTTGGTCTATATTTACTAATATCTCGTCGCTCGTGGGGTATCTAATCCGCCTTAACATCTGGCACGCATCCCCGCTACTGTTGCTTCCGTTCGTAAATAATCCATAAATTTTATTAAAATGGTTCTCTGTATCATAACTTACGGCAGATTGGACACACGGCGAAACGGCTATAAAATCGTATTTGCTCCATATCTCATTTATATTACCTTCTAAGGCTTCTTTAACTTCGGGTTCGTTTATTGTGTCCGTAGTAATTAAAAGGGCCTTAATATTTCGGCCTTTTGTTATATATTCAAATATAGCTTTTAATTTATCAATACTTATATTTGAAGCTAAATAAACCCGTTCTTTTTTGTCTAGACTGCCCCATATATCTTTTATGATTTGTTCTTTATTTTGCCCCATCAGTATTTTAAATGGCCTATGGTGTGCTCGGCTGTCGTTAATAAAAATCGTTGTTTTTAAATTGTCGCCCGCCATCTGCTCCCAGTCTTTCACATTGTCGGCCGTTAAGTTTCCAGACATTAGAATTAATTTTTTAGTATTTTTCAATACGGCATAAAGGGTTTTTAAGTTGTGGTCGGCTTTCGGGTTGTTTTTGAATGTGTCCGCATTAAGGTGCCTCAAAGCCTGGTCGGCCTCGTCTATTATAATAAGCCCTATCGGGTCATTTTTAATATTCCAGCTTAAATAATTAAGGCTATCTAATTGGACTATACTTTTTTTATTTGTTATCAGTTCATTCCCCTCGCGGTCCAAATAACAGAAAAACCCTAATTTTTTAAGCTCTCGGGCGTTTTGTTTGCTTAAAATAATTCGTTGAGTTATTATTAAAATTTTACCGTCTGGGTGCTCGTCCGTGTATTTTTTAATAGCCTTCATAAGGGCCACACTTTTACCCGTGCCCAAATTGCTTCTAAGGCATATCAACTGTCGGCGGTCCTTCTTCTCTACCGCCATAGCAGACAGCAACCCCGCACATCTGCGCACCACTTCTCGCGGGATTGTTTCATATTTTCAAAATCGTATAAATTTATAAAATGCTCTATCGTGTTATTATATAATTTTGTTTTATCCTTTGTTATTCTCTCTATTATTTCTTTTTGTTTTATTCCTTTATCAACCTTAAAAAGGGGGTAAAAATGCCCTATGGGTTGTTTTATACAAACATAAAAACATAACCCCTTTTTTATAAAAACCCCGTCGCAGTTGTCCGCCGTATGGGTTCTATTATGTGTTTTACAATATCCCGCCCGCGACCTCTTGAAAAATATGTATAATGTGCCGTCGTCGTTTTTTATTATGTCTTTAACTCCTGCTATATTTTTGAATATATCGGGCTTATATTTCTCTAACCCGTTAAAAGCTTTTTTTAGTATTGATAAACCTTCTAATTTTAGTTCGCCCGCCTGTATTGCCTCTATATCGGCCTTAGTAAGCAAAAGGCCTCCGTTTTTGATTTCCCTTTTTTTGTTGTCGGCCCATTGTTCCGCCCTGTCTATTTGTTCTTTATGGTCGCCCGTGTGTTCGCCCGTCGGGTCTGCCTCTATTTGCCCCCCGTTTATCAATGCTCGGGCCGTGTCTTCCGTTTCTTCATTTATCTCATATTCGCCCACGGCCGTTATTAAACACTCTTTAAAATTCTCTTTTGTTAATGGTTTATCGGTTCGCTCAAATGGTCGGTTCTCGTCTTCTTTGGTGCTTAAAACGGTTCTAAATAATTGCCGTTGGCCATAAGCTTTATATGGGGCCGTATCAAATCCCGCTTTATTGTCGGCCTCTATAAGTTGTTTAACCTCTAACCCGTCAGCCATCGGCGGGGCCTCATATGATATTAAATGATAAGATAACCGCCATAAACGGCCCTTTTTTCCGTGTGCTTCTAATACGGCTATTTTATCGGGGCTACATCCAAAAACCCGCCCAAACTCATTTATTATAAATTCTCTAATCGTTGCTTTGTTTGCTTCCATTTCTTTTTTAGTTTTAAAGTCTTTTTCATAATCCGCATAAGGTTTTACCCCGTCTTCTATACTCTCGTAAATGGTCGGGTTTTTTGCTTCGTTTAAAATGTCATAAAGTTCATCGGGGGTCGCCGTTTTGTAATCTTCTTTTTTTGTTTTCATTTTGTCATAATATCTAACCGCACCCCGCATCTTTATGATTTTTTTATTTTCTTTTAAAGGGTCGGCCCCCCTATGGTGTAGGGTATCGGGCTCTACGTGTTCATCTTTCATCATCATCCAAAGTTATATAATAACCATTATATTTTTTTTTGTATAGATTAAAATTAATTAATTAAATAATTATTTCAAATAAATATTATATAAAATAACCATTAAAAAAAAGGGTTTAAATATTCTATATAGAAAAAATCGTATTAAATATTTAATTATAATAATATAAAAATATAATATCGTATATATAATAAAAATGACGGCACAACCAGACACACAGCAACAACCACAAAACCCCGAGGAAATGGCCATATATCCAGAAATAAAGAAGCGAGGACGGGGACGGCCCGCGGGTAGTGGTAAAAGGGGATTAACATATAAGCCACCGTTTGAAATGGAAATAAAAAACGGGTATTCTTATTATTATCAATACTTACCCCGAAAGAATAAAGAGGGCGATACACGATATTATAAGCACACAATCAAATATAAAAGGCACCCAGAAAGAAAAAAGAAGACGAGAACAGAAAGCCCAGAAACGACCGAGAAGAAACAGAAAAAGATAAACGACATACGGCGGGCATTTTTTAGCAAAAGGGAAAAATTAAGCATTGAAGAATTTGAAACCCTAACCAGAATTTTTAAAGAGTTAGACATAACAGCCATAAAAGAAACCCTTATAAGATTATACGGCCCCAATTTACAGCAACCGCAGGCAGACGAGGCGGGGGCAGTTTAAAAAGGCTGTAATAATTGATATAGTGCTTTTTTTTGTTGTTATATATACAAGCAAATATTTATTTTTATTCTAAACAAAAAAATATATAGACATTATATATAGACACGGAGGAAAAGAGGCACTGCAAAAAATGGATTTCAAAACGATAGACTATAAGGACGATGAAGACCTTAAAGACAAAATAAGGGCAATCACTAAAAATTATTCTGATAGCCTTATAACATTATTAATAGACCTTATAAAGCAAAAGGGGGGCAATCCAACACATTTAAAGAAAAATTTAAAAGGGTTTTAAGCACACTTCAACACATTGAGAAAGTAAATACAAAAGACAGTTATTTAACAAGGTTAAGAAAGGCATTCAAAGAACAGCACCCGACCAAAGAAGCCGAAATAAACAAAGAATTAAAATTAACGGACGAAGAACGAACCAAGAAGGCAACAACACAAATTAAACAGCGAAACAAGAATTTAAAGGAAATTAAGAATTATGAACCCGCCACCGTTTTTAAAATTATGGATACCCTGAACAAGTCAAAAAAAATGACAGACCTTATAATATTATTACAATTAGCCACGGGCCGACGGCTTATTGAAGTATTAAGAATAACAAGCACACCACCAGAAGCAAAAGAGCAAAAAGGCTATATAGTTATTGATAAAGTAGCCAAAGACAAAAAAGGGGCGATATCTAATATTGAAGTCCCCTTAATCCATATTTTATATAACGATATGCGGACAGCCTGGGAAGCTGTGCGGGAGGCACTGACAGACGAAGACAAAGAAAAAACGAACCAAGCCTTAACAAATAAATACGATGCGAGAATAGCAAAACGAATGCGGGAATTATTCAACGACGAAAAAGCGAGCAGTCATTTAGCCCGCAAAATATATGGGGCTATGGCTTATAGAGAATACGCCCCCGCGAATATGGACAGAAGTATATTTTTAAGCAAGGTATTGGGGCACGTTGAAGAGAGTGAAGCAAGCCGAAATTATGCGAACATAAAAGCCCGAACCCCCGCAATAGCAACCGAACCGCAAGCACGGCAAGCCCTGGACAAATTAGAAAACAAAATCAACACATTAGAGGACAAAGTAGCGGGATTAAATGCGAACCTTCCAAAAGATGTCATAGATGCCTTAGCGATAATAAAAGCAATGAAGGACAGAAAGATAAATATAAGCAATAGAAAAATTAGAGACTTTGCGCGGGTGGGAAGTGTTAAAGCAAAATTTATAAGCGACATAGCAAAAGGCAAACAACCACACGAAGCAGGAAAAACGAAACCAAGGAAGAAGAACAACGAAGAACCAATTTTAAGACGAAGTGAGCGATTAAAGAAGCAACCAGAGCAGAAGCAAAAATAAGACAAAACAGCAACGACAGCCACAGTGAAAAAAGCAGGGGCAAATAATAACAATAAGGCACAGCAGAGGCAAACGGCACAAAAAAAGGAAATGGGCAATTATTTTTTTTGATAGAGCCGGAGCCGGCACCGCCAATTTTTGCAGGTTTTCGTCCTTTCGTCCTTCGTCCAAAAGCAGAAAAGAAGACCAAACCAACAAACCAACAAACCAACAAACCAAAATGACCGAATACCGCCAACTGCTACCCAGGACGGCACCAGAGAGCGACGAGGACGTGCAGCGACGAGTGAAGAGGCGAAAAGGAATGAACAACATAGACGAAATAAAAGCGAGCATTGAAAAAACTGAGGGGGAAATAAAAGCAAACGAACACAAGATAAAAGCAATTCAAAAGGCCAACAACAAAAAACAGCAAGAAATCAAAGCTTTGCGAAAGCAACTGACGGAGGCGGAGGAAGCAGAGGAGGACACAAACATTTATAAGAAAATACAACAACGAAAGGAGCACATAACAAACGAGACAAAGAGATTTACCGAATGGTTGAAGCAGGGACAGCACCGCAAAATTCAAGGCTTCACCACGAAGGAGCACGAACGGATAAGCAACTTTATCAACACGGGGGCGCATTTTGATGATGCTTTAAAGGAAGTCGTCCGACATATACGAAATAGACCACCCCCCGCTTTACCACCGACCAGCAACCAGCAGGAACCAATGAACACGAACATCGGCTAAATCTAAAAGTGTTTTTCAACACAAAAAACAAAAAAAACCAATATTATTTTTTTTTTGAATTCAGAGGAATTTATCAAAATCAATAAGTTGTTATTAATAATTTTGAAACCGTCCGGCATAATCATTATTAATAAAACGAAGACAGGAAGCCACCGCCAACGACTAACAACAGCAACACACTGAAAAACCGTGAATTCCTTTTTTTGTATATAGGCACACCACGGGGCACACCATTTTTTAAGGTTTTAAGCCGTTTATGGTTGTTTTTTTTATGTGTTTTTTTTAGTTGTATCCGCGGGGCACACTGTTTTTTAAGGTTTCAAGCAGTTTAAGGTTGTTTTCTTGTTTCTTTGTATATCCGCGACCCTTTTTTTAGGCCGTTAGAGCTTCAAAACCCCTGTATTTACGATTGTATATATATATATATACATATACATATTATGTATATATATATGTATCATTTATGTGTTGCGGAACTGTCCATTCGTGTATTAAATACAAGCACAGAAACGAAGAAAAACACACACAGGAAAACAGAAAAACACACACAGGAAGCATAAAACATACCTTTCAGAACTCTAACGAACGAACACATAACATAGGAGCTGACACTGTCCTCCTGTTGTTTACTAATACGACACTATGTCAACAGAGACTAGTGAGGTGAGTGAATATCTGGAACAAGAAGAAAAAATGCAAGAAGAAGGAGGAGGAGGATTGAATGACGGAGGTTACGAAGAAGAGGAAACAGGAGGAGGTATTGTATCTAGTATGAGGCACCAGGACCTACATACAGATAGTAATAGAGAAGCTAGAGAAGCTCTCCTTGAGAAGTCGACAGTCGGTCGGATAGCTTCTCAGACCTACTTTTGAGAACGATCAGAGATTTGCAAAAATACTCTGACGTATGTGTGAGATAATGCAGATAAATGCACAAACTAGAAGGGTCACTAGTAGAGTGTTGTGCTCCTGTCCCTATGCTTGTTTGTGTTTTGTGTGTGTTTCTTCACTCTTCTGTCCACCTCCTTCTTCTTGGGTCTCTGTGTGAGAACAGCAAGAACGACAGAGAGTCTGTATCTGTTGTCTCCTTGTGAGCAAACAGATATGGATTGGGCTAGAGGGTACGAGACATCTACTTGATGTCAATTAAATTATTTGTTTTGTAAAAGAGCTATGAGGGTTCTGTGTTGGAGTATTTGTTTTTGTCTGACGTCCCCGTGTGAGACAGGTATGAGCAAATTCGTTCTGGATGCCCCGGTGTAGCAATGCAGAAAGAAATCACCCTAGTGATGTGGACTCCAAATGTAATGCCACCAACGATAGCTCAATAAAAAGTCTGTAATACAACCAAACACAGTCCTCAAGAATGAGAATGATGTCTCGTTGTATTATCTCAGTGAAGCAGAAAAAGGAAAACGGCAACAGACCAGGAATAAAATAGCATCAGGTCCAATCCGGACAAATAATACTGAAAAACAGGCTGGATCATCTGTCACCAGGAAAAGGGTACTTTTTATCTGCTATCCGGGGGGTGATGCCTACAGGTCACTGGCACAAGCTTAACGTTACAATTGTTAATATTTTTTCCCCCCCACTGAACGACTTTTCAAGTTATTATCAATATTGATAATTAATAATTGAAGACTCGAACGCATGCTTTTCGTTGAGCTGAAAAGGAAGCTGTGCATGTAATTCAAGTAAATGCAAACAGTGGCACTTTTCCAGCGCCCTGACGTCCGCCGCTGTGGCTCTATACTCTTGAGGCCCCTGACCTCTAGGTTGGACCCTGACCCAAGTCACGTATACTATATTGTTCTTCAGCCTGGCATGCACATGATGGATGTGATGGTGATCTTGCAGTCGGCAGTACTAATAAATACTGGCAAGGTTCAGGTCCCTGGCCCTGTGTGGCACCTCTATCCCTGGCTCTGATAGTCTACTTCTTTCTCTGTTGTTGGCCAGCTTGACGTCACAAGTTTGCCTCTCTTCTTCTTCTTCTTCTTCTTCTTCTTCTTCTTCTTCTTCTTCTTCTTCTTCTTCTTCTTCTTCTTCTTCTTCTTCTTCTTCTTCTTCTTCTTCTTCTTCTTCTTCTTCTTCTTCTTCTTCTTCTTCTTCAAGAAGAAGAAGAAGAAGAAGAAGAAGAAGAAGAAGAAGAAGAAGAAGAAGAAGGAGGAGAAGGAGGAGGAGGAGGAGGAGAAGCAGGAGGAGAAGGAGGAGGAGGAGGAGGAGGAGGAGAAGAAGAAGAAGAAGAAGAAGAAGAAGAAGAAGAAGAAGAAGAAGAAGAAGAACTTCTTCTTGTTCTTGTTCTTGTTCTTGTTCTTCTTGTTACTCTTATGGTTTACCCCTGCTTTTGCACCCTTACTGGTCTTTCTTTTCATTTATCTCTCTCTCTCTCTCTCTCTCTCTCTCTTTTTTTTTTTTTTTTTTTTTTTTTTTTTTCATTTTCACTTTTCTTTCTCCCTCTTTGAATTGTCCAGCATGATTTTTATTGCTACTTTGCTTAACGCTTCACCTCTTACCCAACTCTTCCATTTTATCTCTTCCTCTTCGCGCTCAGCTCTATGAGTGGCAAGTATTTTAATAAAACAGTGTTTGCGTAAAAAATGAATGTATGTATGTATGTATGTATGTTGCTACTGTTAATAGTAATAGAAATTATTTCGAGGCTTGCCCGCACCTTATTACTATGATACATCGTGCTATTACTTATATATGTATATATATATATATATGTCGTTGGACAGGTCATACGATGAAAAGATTAGATAGGATAGATAGATAGATAGATAGATAGATAGATAGATAGATAGATAGATAGGCAGGTAGGTAAGTAGGTAGATAGTTATGTAGATAGTTAGGTAGGTAGGTAGGTAGGTAGATAGATAGATAGATAGATAGATAGATAGATAGATAGATAGTCAAGGGTGGTTGGAGAGGTAATGTGAGAGGCGCTTGTAAGGACTACGAAACACTTGATACATATACACTATCTATCTATCTATCTATCTATCTATCTATCTATCTATCTATCTATCTATCTACCTATCTATCTATCTATCTATCTATCTATCTATCAATCTATCAATCTATCAATCTATCTATCAATCTATCTATCAATCTATCTATCTATCTATCTATCTATCTATCTATCTATCTATCTATCTATCTATCCATCCATTCATCCATCCATCCATCCATCCATCTATCGATCTACCTATCTATCTATCATAAGTTATGGATCATTGGACAGGTCATATGCGCGTCGCTTGTGCGGGTTACGTAGCACTTGATAAGCATGCACGATCTCTTGAAATTTCCTGTCCGCGATCTCCTACGAATTGTATGTATGTATGTATGTATGTATGTATGCTCTTGGAATTTCCTGTCCGCGATCTCCTACGAATTGTATGTATGTATGTATGTATGTATGTATGATCTTGGAATTTCCTGTCCGCGATCTCCTACGTATTGCATGCGCGTATGTATGTATGTATGTATGTATGTATCTATGTATGTATATATGTATGTATGCATGTATGTGTGTGTATGTATGTATGCTCTTGGAATTTCCTGTCCGCGATGTCCTACGCATGACATGCGCGTATGTATGTATGTAAGACGTCTTATGTATGTATGTATGTATGTATGCTCTTGGAATTTCCTGTCCGCATTGTATACGCGTATGTATGTATGTATGTATGTATGTATGTATGTATGTATGTACGCACGTACAATGCTTAGGACATCGGGGACAGGAAATTCCAAGAGCATACATACATACCTACATACATACATACATACATACATGCATACATACAATGCTTAGGACATCGCGGATAGCATTCATCATACAAACACATACATACATACATACATACATACATAAATACATACATAAATACATACATAAATACATACATACATACATGCATACATACATACATGCATACATACATGCACGTAAATACATACATACATACATACACATACATACACATATACATACATATACATACATACATACATACATACACATACATACATACATACATACACACACATACATACATACATACATACATACATACATACATACCATGCTTACATACGTGCATGCATGCGTACATACATGCCTATATCTATTCATCTATCGACTTATACATCCATATACCTACTTACCTTCTCTTGCGGTTGGGAAAAGATAGATAAATAGATATAGGCATGTATGTACGCATGCATGCACGTATGCAAGTATTGTATGTCTGTATGTATGTATGTATGTATGTATGTATGTGTGTATGCATGTATGTATGCATGGATGCATGTATCAATTTATCTATCCATCTACCTACTTACCTTCTCTTGTGGTTTGGAAAAGATATCACGTGACTGACTATCTATCTATCTATCTATATATCTATCTATCTATCTATCTATCTATCTATCTATCTATCTATCTATCCATCTATCTACTTACCTTCTCTTGTGGTTGGGAAAAGACGTCTGGATGCCATTTGAACGTGACTGACTGACTATCTATCTATCTATCTATCTATCTATCTATCTATCTATCTATCTATCTATCTACCTATCTATCTATTTATCTATCCATCTACCTATTTACCCTCTCTTGTGGTTGGGAAAAGACGTATGGATGCCATTCGAACGTGACTGACTGACTATCTATCTATCTATCTATCTATCTATCTATCCATCTATCTATCTATCTATCTATCTATCTATCTATCTATCCATCTACCTACTTACCTTCTCCTGCGGTTGGGAAAAGACGTCTGGATGCCATTCGAACGTGACTGACTATCTATCTATCTATCTATCTATCTATCTATCTATCTATCTATCTATCTACCTACT
>WBZZ01006879.1:27500-30000 GCA_019918135.1 Paulinella micropora | reverse complement strand
TGTATGTATGGAATGTATGTATGTATGTATGTATGGTATGTATGTATGTATGTATGTGTGGTATATTTGTATGTATGTATGTGTGTATGTATGTATGTAATACTATGTTGTGTGTATGTCATGTATGTCATGCATGTACCTCCCTACCTACCTACCTACCTACCTACCAACCTACCTACCTACCTACATATTTATTATGTAATATCTACCTACCTGTTCGCGGTTGTAGTCAGCATATCTGGGTGCAGACCCTGACGATGGAGATAAAGATAAAGATAAAGATAAAGATAAAGATAAAGATGAAGATAAAGATAAAGATAAAGATAAAGATAAAGATAAGGATAAGGATAAGGATAAGGATAAGGATAAGGATAAAGATAAAGATAAAGATAAAGATAAGTTAAAGAAGAGACGATAAAGATGAAAAAAAAGATGAAGAAAAAGATAAAGGATAAAGATAAAGAAGATAAAGATAAAGAAGATAAAGATAAAGAAGACAAAGAAGATAAAGAAGATAAAGAAGATGAAGATAAAGAAGATGAAGATAAAGATGAAGATGAAGAAGATAAAGATGAAGAAGATAAAAATAAATAAGATAAAGATACAGAAGATAAAGATAAAGAAGATAAAGATAAAGAAGATGATGAAGATGAAGATGAAGATGAAGAAGATAAAGATAAAGAAGATAAAGATAAAGAAGATAAAGATAAGAAAGATGAAGATGAAGATGAAGAATATGAAAAAGATGAAGAAGATAAAGATAAAGGTAAAAGAAGATACAGATAAAGAAGATAAAGATAAATAATATGAAGATAAAGAAGATAAAGAAGATGAAGATAAAGGTGAAGATGAAGATGAAGAAGATGAAAATGAAGAAGATGAAGATGAAGAAGATGAAGATGAAGAAGATGAAGATGAAGAAGACGAAGACGAAGGTGAAGAAGATGAAGATGAAGAAGATGAAGATGAAGAAGATGAAAAAAAAGAAGAAAAAGAAGATAAAGATAAAGATGAAGGATGAAGATGAAGAAGAAGAAGAAGAAGAAGAAGAAGATGAAGATGAAGAAGATGAAGAAAATGAAGAAGAAGAAGAAGAAGAAGAAGAAGAAGATGAGAAGAAGATAAAGATGAAGAAAATAAAGATAAAGAAAATAAAGATAAAGAAGATAAAGATGAAGATAAAGATGAAGATAAAGATGAAGATAAAGATGAAGATAAAGATGAAGATAAAGATGAAGATAAAGATGAAGATAAAGATGAAGATGATGAAGATGAAGATGATGAATAATAAGAAGAAGATGAGGAAGATGAAGAAGATGATGAAGAAGAAGAAGAAGAAGAAGAAGAAGATGAAGATGAAGGTGAAGATGAAGGTGAAGATGAAGGTGAAGATGAAGATGAAGATGAAGATGAAGATGAAGATGAAGAAGACGAAGATGAAGATGAAGAAGAAGAAGATGAAGATGAAGATGAAGAAGATGAAGATAAAGATGAAGAAGATGAGAAGAAGAAGATGAAGAAGATGAAGATGAAGAAGAAGATGATGAAGAAGATGATGAAGAAGATGAAGAAGAAGAGAAAGACCGGCTTGAGCTGACCTCTGCGCGTGTAATCGTTTGACCTAATGGGCAGATTAAGATTAAGATTAAGATTAAGATTAAGATTAAGATTAAGATTAAGATTATTAAGGTTAAGATGATTAAGATTAAGATTAAGATTAAGATTAAGATTAAGATTAAGATTAAGATTAAGATTATTAATATTAAGATTAAGATTAAAATTACGATTACGATAAGGATCAAGATAAAGAGAAAGATAAAGATAAAGATAAAGATAAAGATAATATAAAGATAAAGATTGTGTATCTTTCTGCGATGTAATATACGGGAGATGCATATTATGTAGTCTATACATGTACGCTTGATGGTGTATGTATGTATGTAGTTATGAATGTACGTATGTATTTATCTATGAACCTCTCGTAGGTAACGTCGGAGTGACGGGTACTGCGACGTAACGGCTCCGGTTAAAACTCCGGGGAAAAGGCAATAAAATAGCCAGGCCTGTAGGTATGTATGAATGTATTTAATTTATGTTTGTGTAACGTCTGAGTGATGGGTACTGCGACGTAACGGCTCTGGTTAAAAGTCCGGGGAAAAGGCAATAAAATAGCCAGGCCTGTAGATATGTATGCATGTATTGAATTTATGTTTGTGCGTATGTATCTATGGATGTGTTTTTATGAAAGGCAATAGAACAGCCAGACCTGTGACATAGATAGATAGATAAATAGATAGATAGATAGATAGATAGATAGATAGATAGAGCTCCGGTGACAAGTCCGGGAAAAAGGCCATTGAATGAACAGGCCTGTAGATTTGTATTTACGTGAATGAATGTATAAATATGTGTGTAAAAGAGGAAAGAAAAGCCAGGCCTCTGACCATGATACACACATAGATGCAGGAGATTGTATCTATCTATCTATCTATCTATCTAT
>WBZZ01006879.1:0-2500 GCA_019918135.1 Paulinella micropora | reverse complement strand
ACTTCTTCTGAGGTTGCGGCCGAGTGGTCTTCAGACAGACCCTTGTTTCTCAGGAACAACTGCACCTCAGTGGAATCTGGCTGCGATACGCAAGCACCGCCTTCCCTTGAAAATCAGCCTTGCCCCCCTGGATTCTCAACCAAAATTTCCCACTATTGATCATGAAACAGTCTAAAACAAAAAAATTCACACACTAAACATTCTACATTCATTCCTACGCTATGAACTTACATACTGACACACATGTACATATTTAAGACACACACACATACATACATACATGTAAATATTTTTAAAAATATTATCGATAGGCCTGATAAAACAAAATGCCATTTTTGCCCTAGTGGGATAATCCATTGCATTTTTGTCCCGATCCGTACAAGGAAAAATGGCATTTGGTTATCCACATCCACAACTAGGGTAATACCCGCCTGTGGTGCCACCAGCGGTGTTCTATGCATTTTCTCTGTCACAGGTGCCACCTGTGCAAAAATGCAATAGTGAATGCGATTTTTGGCAATGCCGAAATACTCTCTAAAAATATCAGTTTCGGCCGTATCACGTCGGGTTGCGTCGAGTGGCAGGAAACACCTGATTTTTCAGGTGGCAGGATTCTGGGTTTTTTGGCAGCCAAACTTTGCGGCTTTCCCCTGCATTCGATCGTGATCCTTTCAAGTCGGGAAAAGTGGCATTCGACTGTTCAGGCCACGCGCTATCAGAATCTACAATAAACATTTTTGTGGTGAGCGGTGGCACCTGACCACACACCCACAAGCGCGAGTCCTCTTATTTTTCAGATTAATACCAGCCACACATTTTTTTTTGTAAAAAACAGACGATTTACCAAACGCTAAACCCTTGCAATTTTTTGTCTTGAAATAGCATGAATCAGCTCTTCTTCTGCTCTGCTCAACCCCTTGGCTCAGCTAGACGCATGCTCGCTCTATCTTCTGTCGCGGCTGTACAGAGAGCCAGGGAGCTGCCACGAAAAGCGGCGGAGAGTTCATCTCCCGCTGTCAGTAGTGGTACCGCTGCCGAGGCTGCTGTGCATGCTGCTTCTCTCCCCTCCCAGCCTAGGAAGCGGCCACAAAAAACGGCGGAGAGTTCATCTCCCGCTGTCAGTAGTGGTACCGCCGCCAAGGCTGCAGTGCGTGCTGCCAGTAGTCCTGCCGCCAAGCAGAGGAAGCGGTCACGAAAAGCGGCGGAGAGTTCATCTCCCGCTGCCAGTAGTGCCGCTGCCAATGCTAGGAAGCAGCGACGAAAAGCGGCAGAGGAGAAGGGACTGTCTTCCTTGGGACGGGAAGACAAGTACTTGCTGATGAAGGAAATTGTCAACATGCCGCCTACCACCGCGTGTGACTACGTGGGGCTGCGCGGCGACAAGATGGGCGAGGAGGTGTGGCAGCTTCTCCAGCTGCCACCAGAGAAGCTACGGGAGATGAGGGACGAGCTACGACCAACCAGCGACTGCCGCCCGGACCCGCTGCCTGGCAAGGTCGAGTACCTGTGGCTCTGCTACGACTGGACCCAACAGAGCCACCCCCCTACCACCGGAAGAGAGCCACTGGAAATAGATGAAGAGAACGACGACATCATCATCGGCTTAGCTGCCAGGCCCGTCCCGATGCAGGAGCAGCGCAAGCTGCGTGCTTTCAGGGACGAGTTCGCGGCGCGGCCCGACAGCCGTGACCATAAGGAACTGCTCTTGACAGTCAAACGTTGCCTGGAGAACGCCAACGCGCGCAAGATGTTTGGCAAAGAGCCGGAAGTCTTCTGGCCCCTCGGGGGCGGCAACAGCTTTCAATTGGGCGACGGCGACCGTCTGTGTGCACACTCTACTGGTCACTGGCACTGCGTTGTCGACGCCTACATGAACGCGATTCATGCGCTGGGCGGCATGCCGAAGGCACGTTTCCACAACAAGCTACGCAAGAAGCTAGGTGGCAACTGCCCGCTCACTGCCCTGCTAGGTATCAAGCCCTTCAGTCGCGGCGGCGTCGTCTACGCGCTGCGTCCCCTCAAGCGAGTCTCGTGGTACAGCCTCACGTCCGGCACCGCGCTCAAGGGAGTCTTCTTGGTCGGCGGCGCTCACCACTGCATCTGCGTCGACCGCTCCCGTCGCAAGATACTCAACGCCGCGTCACACTTCGAGATGGCGCTTGCGCAGAAGAACCTAGCCTCCTGTTGTGTCTGGGATGGACCCATCGAAGTCGTGCGTGTCACCACCGTCCAGCCTATCGAAGTCTTGTGATGCGACATACACGTATGACCCTCCTCCTATCAGGCTAGCCTGCGATTACATCGCTGTAGCGCCTTATTAAAAGGCCAGACCAGTAACTAATAAATATACTGTCGTAAGAGAGAGAGAGAGAGAGAGAGAGAGGGAGAGAGAGAGAGACGGAGGGGAGGGGGAGGGGGAGGGCTCTTGATGCGACCAGTAGATTGCGGTATTGTGATATTGCTCCCCCCCCTTCTGTTTTTTCAGGGTACCACTAAAATT
>WBZZ01006878.1:130000-135000 GCA_019918135.1 Paulinella micropora | reverse complement strand
TCGCCGAGACCATGAGAGCAGTGTCCGAGCAAAAAGTGAGATGCTCACGCGCGATACCAAGAACATAGTATGGGGTAGGCAAACACCAGCAAATAGTCACATGTGCTGGAGGCCGAAGGAAAGAACTGTAAAGAAAACCTTCAGAGCCAGAGAAAGCGACACAAGGTAGCATAGCCTAGCATACGCACAAGTGGTGGACGCCCGCCCCATGGCCACAAGGTAACCTGCAATGACCATAGGCCCGACCTGTGGACCTAGGACTAAGAACCCGTGCAAGAGAGTCAGGGGAGATAGGGAGAAAAAGTCCTATCATCTGGCCAAAGGAAGGGAAGACGGCGAGAGAAGGAGCACCCCCTAGCACGCTAACTGGGTCGGGAAGGCATGGAGAAGTGGGGAGAGGTAGTCGCACAAGAGAGGAGGGGCGAGTGGGCTGTGACGAAAGTGTCACAGACAGCACAAAAAGGGGGAGGAAAGGAAAAGAGAGAGAGAGAGAGAAGAGAGAGAGAGAGAGACGAGAGAGAAGGAAAGAGAGAGGAGAGAATTAGAGAGCAAGTACTGGGCACGATTAGTACAACACCGTAGGTTCGAAGGTGTCCCACATTTCCTGCCGCGCACGGTCAAGAATCCGTGCATTCGATTGCGGAACGAGAACGGAAGAGGCTGCCCGAAAAAATTCTGTGAGCCCTCTACCAGACTCCGGGAAGCTGCCATCAAGCTGCTGATGGACTCGGGTGCGTGAGGGATGGATAGAGGCACCTCTGGAGAGAGTGTCTCTGTAAATCTTCACTCGACGTAGGAACTTAAGCGCAGATCGTCCTAGCGCTCCTGATGGCTCAAGGACGAAGGGGACAAAGGACACGTCAAGTTGGGTTGCCAATTACAGCCTTATTACAGCCTTCTTTTGATGTTTTCCCTCGCAGTTGCTGCTGCAAGGGGAACAATGCCAGCAGTGCGAACCACTGACTCCGCCGAGGGCGTGGCAAAAGACACATCGATAAGCGCGTTCGGGGGGCAGTTCTATCCGGGAAGCCACCACACACGGAGATCTGAGTGTTCGTTCGAGCGAAGAGTGAGATTGCGTGGTTCAATTTCGACTTGTGCACCACAGCGACGAAGGAACCGAGCTAGGAATTGTACGTACGCATCGTGACGCCTGATTACAGCACCAGCAGCTGCATGGCATGTCCGTGCAATGTAGTGGTGAACGAAAGTTTCCCTAGTGAGGACAGTGTTGCACGTGTGGTACGGGATGCCATGCTCCGGGATGTCGGGGCTCGCAATACCTGGGATACGTGTGAGGACTGCTGCTCTGAATTCAGCATCAGAGAGGCTAAACTCAGGGATGGTCGGTAGGACCGAGTAGGGAAGAGCACCCAGTTGGCATGCAGAGAGGGCTTTGCAAGCTTGCCCTGCTCTGTCAGCTAGAGCTTTCGTGTCAGTAAGCCCGAAACTCCAGATGTGTCTGGAGAGGAGTCGCTGAAGGTTGCGGGGTGAACGCTGATGTGGAGTCATGATTGCCTCAAGGAGCTCATCAGGGACCCCACGATATCTGAGGTCACCACAAGTCTGGTGCAGGGTGGTCGGCATGCCGTCGTAAGTCTCAGCCTCGTTGTCTTCTAGGTTGACTTGCTCGCGCGGGTCCCTGCCTTCTATCGCACCTACGTCAACTGCTTGTAGGAAAGAGGATAGAAAAGCAGCTGGCGCCACAGCTTCTATGCTTCCAAGACCACACATGCCATAGCGATTGGGCAGGGTGAGGGCATATTGTGCCACAGGTGCCAGGGATGTGTAAGGTGGGAGCAGAAAGCGTGTGGTGAAACAGTTGTAGACCATGTTGTCAAAGAGACGGAGAGCAGGCATGAGTAATGCAGGCTCAACAACACGAGAGAGATAGCTCATGCGCGGCACAACACACTTGACTAGGAGAGTGTTGTTGTTGTTGTTGTTGTTGTTGTTGTTGTTCAATTTAATAATAATAAAACTTAAACAAAGTACTTAAAATGCAAGATGTTGTTTGTTGTTGTTGTTATTGTTGTTGTTCAATTTAATTATAAAATTTAAACAAAATGTTGTTGTTGTTGTTGTTGTTGTTGCCTCTAGAATAAATTTACAATCCATGTTGTTGTAGCGGTCGCGAACACATAAGGGTAGCCTCGTGGCGCTGCGTTGTGCTGTGGTAGCCTCGTGGCGCTGCGTTGTGCTGTTTGTCAAGATGCTGCCGCACCGCCCATCGCCCAAGAAGAAGCGGCCTATCTTATCCACCTTAGGTATGTATGTATGTATTTATGTATGTATGTATGTATGTATGTATGTATGCATGCATGTATGTATGTATGTATGTGTGTATGTATGTATGTATGTATGTATGTATGTGTGTATGTATGTATGTATGTATGTATGTATGTAATGTATGTATGTATGTATGTATATAGGTGGGTGGGTACGTAGGTAGGTAGATAGGTAGGTAGATAGGTATGTAGATAGGTATGTATGTATGTATGTATGTATGTATGTATGTATGCATGCACGCATACACTGGATGCATGCATGCATGTATGTATGTTATGTTATGTTATGTCATGTCATGTTATGTTATGTCATGTTATCTTATGTATGTTATGTCGTCATATTTTGTTATTAGTTGGAGTTGTGCTGAGGAACTGGTTTCCGTTCTGTATGCTGGCCTTGGTCGGCGTGTCGTACTGTACGAGCGAGTGGGGGAAAAAGGTACGACGCGAGGAGAGAGAGAGAGAGAGAGAGAGAGAGAGAGAGAGAGAGAGAGAGAGAGAGAGAGAGAGAGAGAGAGAGAGAAAGCGAGAGAGAAAGCGAGAGAGAAAGAGACAGATATATATATATATATATATATATATGGAGAGAGAGAGATAGATAGAGAGAGAAGAGATTGGTTGGCTGCAACAGGGTGGTTGGCTGCGCGCTGAACTGACCATCCACCCGTTTGGAACATTCTTCATTCTCTTTCTGCAAGGTCTCTCTCTCTCTCTCTCTCTCTCTCTCTCTCTTTCTCCCCCCCCCCCCCCCCCCACTCTCTCTTTCTCTCTCTCTCTCTCTCTTATACACACCCATGTGACGCAGACATTTGGAACATTCACACCATTCTCTTCTTGCAAGGTTCAACTCTTCTCTCTCTCTCTCTCTCTCTCTCTCTCTCTCTCTCTCTCTCTCTCTCTCTCTCTCTCTCTCTCTCTTACACACACACACACACACATGCACACACGTGACGATCCACACGTTTGGGAACATTCACACCACTCATCTTGCATGGTTTAACTCTCCCTCCCTCCCTCCCTCCCTCCCTCTCTTCCTCTCACTCTCTCTCTCTCTCTATCTATCTCTCTCTCTGCTTTGTACGTTGCAGGGTTTGAAGTGGATATGAGCCAACTCACGCTGGCGGTATGTATGTATGTATATATGTTATGTTATGTTATGTTATGTTATGTTATGTTATGTAATTTTCTGTTCTGTTCTGTTCTGTTCTGTTACGTTACTTTACGATACGTTACGTTACGTTGCGTTGCGTTGCGTTACGTTACGTTATGTTATGTTATGTTATGTTATGTTACGTATGTATGTATGTATGTATGTATACATGTATGTATGTATGTATGTATGTATGTATGTATGTATGTATGTATGCATGCATGTATGAATGCATGCATGCACGCATGCATGCACGCATGTATGTATGTATGTATGTATGTGTGTATGTATGTGTGTGTAGGCTAAGTGCTGGGACCTGCATGTGCTGATCCAGTTTGTCTATGTATATACATGTATCTATCTATCTATCTATCTATCTATCTATCTATGTACATATGTATGTGTATGTTGCATGTATGTTAGGCCGAGCGCTGGGATCTTCACATGCTAATCCAGTTCATCAACTTCGTCCTCGTGCCCGGTATGTATGTATGTATGTATGTGTGTATGTATGTGTATGTATGTGTATGTATGTGTATGTATGTATGTATGCATGCATGTATGTATGTATGTGTATGTTTGTATGTATTTATGTATTTATGTATGTATGTATGTATGTATGTATGTATTGTATGTATGTATGTATGTATCTATGTATGTATGTATGTATGTATGTATGTGTGTATGCATGCATTCATGTATGTATGTATGTATGTATGTATGTATGTATGTGTGTGTGTATGGATGTATGTGTGTATGTATGTATGTATGCGTGTATGTATGTATGTATGTATGTATGTATGTATGTAGTATGTAATATATGTGTGCAGGCGTGACTGTGGCTGTGTTTATCCTGACCGCGCTGCCGCTCTGCAACGCATTCTGTACTCAAGAGACACCCATGTATACTATTCCCCCCGCCCCCCACCCCCCCTGTCTGTCTCTCGATCTATCTCTATCTCTCTCTCTCTCTCTCTTTTTTTCTGCGCACTGCCGCTCTGCAACACATTCTGCACACCAGACACACAAATGTATACTCTATCTCTATCTCTACGTCTATCTCCATGTAGAGATAGAGATAGCGATAGAAATAGAGACAGAGATAGAGATAGAGATAGAGTATAAATTGGTGTGACACAGCTTGAGAGAGAGAGATAAAAAGATAGCGATAGAGATAGAGATAGCTCTATCTCTATCTCTATCCATATCTCTATCTCTATCTCTATCTCTATCTATCTATCTATCTATCTCTCTCTCTCTCTCTCTCTCTCTCTCTCGCTGTGTCAGCAACATGTGTTATGGCACTTGTGTAAGGTACATTTTGATCTTTGGCGGCGCCATCGTATCTTGTCTGCCGCCTCCCATCTCCACAGGCATCCTCATGACAGCCATGGCCGGCGGAAACACCAACGTATGTAGCTATGCATGTATCTATATATGTATGTAAGGTAGGTAGGTAAGGCATGTAGGTGCGTATGTCGTTACCCTGCAGCCCAGCCGCGCCTGCTCTAGCTGATAATTGCTGCTTGCTTGCTTGCTAGCTTGCTTGCTGAGGTCAGACG
>WBZZ01006878.1:95000-112500 GCA_019918135.1 Paulinella micropora | reverse complement strand
TGCGACTTCTTCTCTTGCATCAACCAGGGCTTGCTTCCTTTGAAGAACTACGTACGTTTGAAAGTCAAGTTTACCCGACGTTCAGAGCAGCCTGCCACGCAAGAGGGTTAGTTTACGATGATTCCGAATGGGATATCTTCCTCGAAGAAGCAGCAGAAACAGAGACAGCACATACTCTAAGGAGGCTGTTTGCGACTATCATAGTGCAGAATGCTGACATGGACGCTTCGACGCTCTGGGCAAGACAAGCAGATCTTCTCTCTGAGAACTTTACGTATGCTCGACGCGACCCAATCACCCAAGCAATACCCGAAGCAAACCATGAAGATCATCAGCGAGCATTGAGAGCTATTCGTGATATCCTGGATGAATATAGCTGGCCTTGGCATAGTACTGGACTTCCGCAAATGCCTCTTGAAGAACTTTTGTCTCCTCAAAATCCCCAGACTCCGAAAGTTATCAGAGAAGCACTTGCGTATGATGTGAGAGAACAAGCCGCCATTGTTGAACGCAATTTGGGTCGCATGAACGATGATCAACTTGCTATCTTTCACGAAATCAACGACGCTGTCTTTCAGTACGAGCAAGCCTTTTTGAGCTCAAACTCAAACGCGGGTGGATCGATCGCCAGCTTGCGAGTTCAGCATGCACGCGCTCCCAGGCAATCCAATGTATTTTGCATACTTGCGATGGCAGGAACAGGAAAGGCGCTCCTGGCTGAAACACTCCTTGCTGCAGCGCGCGCGCGTAGGCACATTGTTTTGGCCACTGCAAGCAGCGGGATAGCAGCTATCATGTTGCCGGGTGGTAGCACAGCGCATCGAACCTTTGGACTTCCTGTACCGATAAGGGAGAACGCAGTTTCATCCATTACAATGCGATCCGATCGTGCTAGGCTACTTGCGCTGACTTCACTCATCATTTGGGATGAGGTCGTCATGATGCAACATCACGGCTTATCATGCCTTCACCGTCTCCTCTGTGAAATAGTTGGTTTGGATCCAGAATTAGCACCACCGATGGCAGGAGTTCCCGTTCTTCTTCAGGGAGACTTGCGTCAAATACTACCAGTGATTGTCAGAGGAACTGAGTCAGAAATGATTCAATCTTGCATAGTAAACTGGCAGTTGTGGGGTCAGGTGCACGTGCGCACATTAAGAATCAACGAACGAGTCCGTCAGCGACAAGTCCAATATGGTGCTGATTCTGATCAAGCACACGCGGAAGAAAGCTATGCTAACTTTTTGGAGTCGCTTGGAAACGGGACGCTCCCGGATCCACGAATCCCAGAGACTCCGAATGACTTAGTCGAACTTCCAGCACCAACTGCACTCGCACCTGGCAGCACTGATTTAGATCTTATCAACTCCGTTTACGGTAGCCTCAGCTCTCCTGACATTTTAGAAGCAAACTTCCTGTCCGAGAGAATCATTATGACTCCTCGCAACGATGTGTGTCGTGAGATAAATGATTACATCATTGGGAACATCCCTGCCTTTGAGGGGCACATCCTTACTAGCAATGCAGTTGACATGGTCAGTGATGCAGTCGATGCTAATCTTTTCCCTCCTGAAATATTAGCAGCGGATAAAATGTGAAAATTATCTCGAGAGATGGTCTGTGACTGGACACTTCCCCTCGGATAAATTGCACACCCCGTGTTATCCTAAATTCACTCATCGTCCCCCCCACCTAGTGTGAGTCTATACTACCACCCAGATAGTTATTGATGAATTCCATTTTTGTCCGATTTAAGCCATCGGTTCCGTATTATCCCCCAGATTCGAGATCCGATGCGCTTCCATTTCGTGAAAAGAAAAATTTTGCGCGAGTCCACTTCACGTAAAATGTATCGCAAGTCCCATATCTTCCGCCACCATGATTTTGATAAGCCTTCTTGTGTAAAATCCGAATCCATGAAAATTGCCATGTAACTAGTAGGAATTTGATCAGTCCATCCACCTCCACTCGAACGTCAAAAATTGCCACGAAAACTAGTGGGACTTTGATCAATCCATCCACTTCCACTCGAACGTCGAAAATTGCCACGAAACTAGTGGGAATTTGATCAATCCATCCACTTCCACTCGAACGTCGAAAATTGCCACGAATCGAAAAACCTTTTACCAAATTAAGGTCCCAGGTGACGCTGTAGTCCCGGCGTGTAGCCCAGGAGTGACTTAAGACGTCGTTGAGGGAAGGCCCCCCGCCAAGCCTCGGATACCCCCCATCGCCGTCCCCCCGGCGCTATCACTCCATGCTTGAAACGACCCCGAGTACCACTTGTAGACCTACCCGTCTATCCATCCCATTCCCCCATTTGTTACCCCCTTTTGCCCCCCTGTCCTCAGGTCGTCCCGTTGTTGTCCCGTATCGTCCCAAACTCGGTATAGTTCCTTAAATACATCGTATCCAAGTAACATCGCGCGTTTTCCGTTGCCTTTGCCTACCTGCTTTCCTATGTACATTACACCTAAACATCCTATAGGCTTAAGTTGTCGGATAGCTGGCTTGTAGCCTAGACATTGCTCAAAAGGTGAGGTCCTGTCGTGGCTGGTAGAATGTTGTGCAAGGTTGTGACTGTGTGTTCCATTTCCGCCCAAAACTGGGGTGGTAAGTTAGCCTCATATCGCATGGCCCGGGCTGGTCCGGCTGTGATGTCGTTGACCTTCTCAGCTATGGGGTTGCCATCTTTATCACCTGGAGCACTAGTCTTCCAAATGAATTGTAGGGGTTTCCACCACTCTATAATTTCAGTTGGGACATCGAACTCATTGTCGCAAGTGATCTGTCTGACTTTGTTCCCTGTCTGCCTCTCAAACCACGCTACCGCTTGCTTCAAACAATCTACAAATTTGTTCTTGTAACGTAAATAATAATCTTTGATGTACCCCGAGTAATCGTCTGTAACGCAAAATTTATAGTACTTACCGTGAATTGAGATGACCGCCCAAGGTCCGGAAGTATCTACATGTAAAATCTCACAAGGGTAACTCGCTCTCCTAATTCTATTAACCTTAAATCGGGGCAACACTTTAGCTTTCCCATCATACAGGCTTCGCAAAATCTAACTCTAATAATTCCTCGCTTCCTGTCACTTTTCTACCGATTGCCTTGCCTAATGCATAGGTCTTTGGTAATGCTTTATGACCACTACACTGATGTATGACGTAAATGTCAATCGGTTTACCCTTCTTACCTTTCTCTGAGTCAGGATACATAGCATATAAAACGCTGCCTCTGGTTTCCTCGTTCTCACTTACTCTCGCTTGCTTGCTCTCACTCTCTCTCTCTCTCTCTCTTTGGGGATTCCCGCCCCGTCTACCCCGTCTTCTTCTTCCTCTGTTTTACTTTGGGGTTGTAACGTTCGTTTATGATGAGGGGTTTGTCCTTTTCATTGTCCCAGCGATAGAGCATGCCAGGCGTAAGTCTCCCCCTTACGATCACGTCACTCTCTTTCATCCTTATGGGGTGTTTTAGGATTAGTAGTTGCCCATTCTGGTGAATGATAGATCTGTGGTGATTGTGGTCCATGTTTCCAGTGGACATGATGTTGACCGGCACCCTGCTGTCTAACAACATATCTTTCTTTACCAAAACTGGCTTTCCCGATCCATCTATTCTTGTCAATCGCGCTTCCCCCATGTTTCGCACTACACTCTCTCCGTTTCCGGTGACTAAGCTAACGGGTTCGATCTCTCGGACGTTGTGCAAGATGTGTGGTGTACAGGCTATATCCCTTGACAATCCACTGTCTTGAACTATCATCTTTTACTTGCGTCCTACCGTCTCACTATCGTCTACCATGAGATTGTGATCTTGCTCTTCTTCCTCCTCATTCTCCTTCTTCTGGAGCCTGTCCTTCCTTTCTCTCTCTCGAATCTCTCCTCATACATCCGGGCCAGTCAAGTTCTTCTCACGCTTCGCAGTACGATCTGTAGCTTATGGGTATTCCTGCCCTCATCTCTTCAGAGGTTCTAGAGTGCTCAAGGTTTTCCGGATCAAACTCATCATTCTCCTCTATGTCTGAGTGTCCGTCTATCTCCCTTCTCCTCCTATCAAACTCTTTCTTCCTCAGTGCTGCCTGTTCCGGGCTGAAGAACTTGTGTGCATCTCCTGAATGTAACTTACGCAAATATGCGTTCAGTGTAAACCCTCTCGCTTCTACCTCATGCCATATCTTCATCAGGTGGGGCATCGATCGCACGATAAAAAGAGCAAATTGATTGTCGTGATTCTTAGCTAAGTCGAGTATCCCATAGTCTATTATTGCTAACAGTTCTGAGTAAAACTCGTTCTCTTTGCCGTCCGGGTCATAACACAAACCCTCTTTCACTACTATCGGTTCTGCTCCCTTCGTCAGCGCATATAGCAACCTAGCTATTTCAGTCTTCTCAGGTCTTGGATGTCCTTCGCTATGTCTGTACTCACACTCCCACTTAGCTCTTTCCTTAGCTTTCGCACTTTGAGTATTCTTAGCTGCTCTTTTCTCAATGACTGCCTCTCTTGTGGTTTGTGGTGTGCCTGCTGCATGCTTTAGAAATACTTCATTTACAGCCCAAAACACATCCGTCAACACTCTCTCTCCTTCCTTCTTCGTCATCTTCACGACATCTCCCGTTTCATCGTCCAAAATACACAGGTTGTTTAGCTGTTCACTTAACTTCTTAAAGTCTTCAAAGCTTATCACCTTTCCGTGTCCTGTGTCTCTTTTACTGCCTTTCCCACAGGTGTTTCGTGTGTGTGTGTGTCACTGCCTGTGACTCTACACTGTCTCCTACTCTATCCAAAGGAGACGGACCTTGTGGTAGTAGCGATGGGGGCCAAGACTTCCCTTCTCTCGTCCCTCCTATACGCTCCACAGTCTCAATGAAAGCAGTCTCCCCTCCAGCTCTGGTCCCGCCGCTCCGTGCCTCTTTTCCTGGTATTACAGCATCATTCCGTGAATCTGTACTAACTCCTTTCTTACCGAGTTGTTCGACACTTTCCTTGTCTTTTTCTCCGATATTTGCGGACCTTAGCGAGTTCTTCTTCACGGGTTTTGCCATGTCTTTTTGCGAGATTTGCTGTGCACTCGCCCCCTTTCCCTCCCTCTCTCTCAGTATGCTCATCATCTCACTCTCTGAAGGATAATCGTGGGAAGGACGTGGGCGACGTGAAGGGTCTTGTGCTAGGTCAATAGCTGGAAATAGTGGGTCTTGACGGGCATGATACCCGCACAAATCTGCATACACTAGCCTCTTTGCTGCCTCGCCTGCCTTGCCCCAACTCCACCCTGTCCAAACTTAACTCCACACTATTCTCCTTTCCAGTTCAGCCCAGTACAACGAGTGGTTAGTGGGCCTGTGGTGTTGCTCTTAGGAGTGGATGTAGTGGGTTGTGGTGTTTCGTTCTTTGTCTGTTTAGAGTTCTGAGGGGGTGTGGGTGTCGGTTTCTCGCTTGCTTTCCGTTTCTCTTTCTCTTTCATTTGTGAGGGTTTTGGTTGCAATGGTGAGGGTTGCACACGTTGTGTGTCTTGTGAGGTTGTGAGGGCAGGAGTGGTTGTTGTAGAGGTGTTGGGGTGTTCAGCACTTGAGAGTGCGGTGTGGAGGGTTGTGGGGTCTGTCTCGGAGTGTGTTTCGAGCCAACGGAGCACTCGACAGTTCCCCCCCCCCCCCCCCCCCACGGGCTCTTGTGGGTTGTTCCAAGGGTTTGTTCTCACTTTGCTCCTTTGGAGGCTCACTATCCTCCTCGCCCTCTTGCTCTGCTTCACGAGCAATAATGCTTTCCCCACTTTCTATGTTTCCCTCCATTGCTTCTTCGCTACCCTCCATTATGACTAGCCCATACTCTTCTTCTGAGCTGTCTTTCCCCTCAGACTTGTCTCCTCCTTCCTCCTCACCCTCCTCTCCTACTTCTCCCAGTAACTCCTTTGGCTCCTTTCTTTCGGAATTTGCCACTCTTGTCTCTTTGCTTCCCTTTTGAGGAGTCAGAGTGAGCTGACTTTGAACTGGTTCGTTTGGGGCTTGACTTTTGTTTGGGGCAAAAACGCTTAGTGTGGCCAGTCTGATAGCAGTTATAGCATGTCGCTGTCAGCCACCACTCCTGCTCTGTACTATCACTCCCATTCTTGTTGCCCTGCCCTTCCCGTTCTTAGTCCATTTCTTGTACTTTTCTCTCTTTTCTCCTTTCTCTCCTCCCTCTCCCTCTCCAAACAGTAGGTTCGCTCCCTTACCCTCTCTCTTTCTCTCCCTCTCCTTCTTACGTTCCTTCCTCGGTCTCTTTTGCTTCGCATCCCACAGCACGTAAATTTCCTTTGCCGAGTCTATTATTTCATCGTGTGATGGTCTGTTTGCTGCCGCTAGTCTGTAGTAGTCATTGAAAAATGTTGCTCCATAAGCTTCGTGTTCAGCTAGCTTCTCTAACCGTCCGTTCACTGCCTCATCTGCCCCAAAATCTGCTCCTCGCAAGGCTTCAAGCCCATGCTTCTGGAGTTGATGTTGGGTCAGATATTTTTCCGTATCTTCTGTCGGTCTTGATCTCTGATCTTTAAAGGCTTTCTCCTCGACATATCTCGCCGCACCGCTTAGATTATTGTATTTTTCTTTTACGATGCCGACTTTTTCGAACGGGCAAGGTGCCTGTTTGCTTTGAAGAAATTGAACCACTTTGGTTTCCGAGAATGCAGTTGTAACGAGAAGCTGAAACATTCTGCAGCGATGCAGATATTGTTGCTCGTCTCTATGCTTCTTCTTTCTCAGCATGTACACGTCTTTGTTGCTTCTTGTCATTGCCCTTTTCTTCTTTCTTTTCGCTCTGTCTTCCCAAGCCTTCTTCTCTTCCTTCGATAGATCTTTCCAGTTGTCTGGTTTCTCTACCGCTACCTTCGCGTCTTGTGCTGCTTGACTACCTCTCTGTCTCGGTTGTCGTTGTTGTTGTGTTTCATCTTCTTCATCTGATCCCTCCGGTGTGTCCACCTCGTGTGGCTCTCTCGGCTCATCCATTTCTTCTGCTTTTCTCATCCTGTCTCTGTCGTAACCATATTGGTCTTCGCTGCCTTACGCACATGAAATATTGGTCTTTAAAAGCATCATGAAATATGTCTCCGAGAGTTGTGCTACTACCATATACGTATTCCTCTATCTGATAGTAGCAACTTTGCAAATCTTTCTTGTTTCCGCTAAACACCGGAGTGTGAGACAGCAACTGTCTCATGCTAAGTGTGCCGAAATTCGCTATCCCAGCGGCTCATAACCGTTGATTAGGTAAATACCCGGTCACTCACGGACCCAATACCTTAGACGCCGGTTTGCTGAGAGACTCCGTTAGAAGCCACGATATCAATCGACACTTTTAATCCGCACGTAGATAGCAGAACTGACAAACTCAAAGGTAATAATGAAAATGAAATAAAGTCCGCACGACTGTAATTATTACTCAATGGTCACTGTCCATGCTGAATGCCAATATGGACCGTTACGTCCGTTACAATTATTGACTATAACTATACGGTCATTCTACTATACGAATAAATTACTTACCAGTCAGAAAGCAATTACTGAAAGTAAAAACGTAGTTATCCTACCAACGCCCAAGAACACATATCATTGGGCCAGCCCAAGAATGTATTCCATCATCATATATGCATCCAAATGCATCCATATTCCATAATAAATGCCAAGTTCTCATGTGAAACACCACTTCCCGCTATGTGATATGTGTGTACCATATACTGCAACCCTTGCTCATCCTCCAAAACTTGGCACATGAGAACCCAAAAGCAACTCAAGAAATGCATACCCTCAACACATATCCATCCAAAAACATCCAAAAGCCAGCAACAAAGGTCAAGTTCCCCATGAATAAACCATGTCGCATCTTCGAATCTGTGTGTTTTTCCTAGTGCCAGAGATATCCAAAAATTTCAGAATTACTAGGAAAATTTTTCATACCCCGTGAACTATGTTTTTATTAGCGACTCCATTGTTACAGTGACTCAATATTCAATAATATAACGCCTGTCTAACGACATGAAGAATGGGGAATAACTAATATACAATAGAAGAGACTCCGTACTCTCCAAGCCAAGGATAACCGACAGACCGGAACTTGTGATATAGAGTAATGCCATTATATACCGGATGCCGGGCCGGGCGCCCGGCAGATGCATGATACGTAGTTCCAAAGAAGTTCCAAATCCTCATCATCCGATGAGCCAAGTTGAAGTTCGACTCATGAAAAATGCACTGGGACTCCAAATGTAATAATAATAAAACCCCTGGTCTTACCCTTACGAGCTCAAGGAAAATAAGGAATTTAATAATGAACACTACTGATTCAAAGCTAACCTCCACTTCAATAGTAGAAAGCGGGGAAGTCAGAATTGACTCCGGTTGAAACAACAAGCCAGAGGGAGACACCATTAAAAACGGATGACGGAGTGTCCCTTTGACACTGGTCAACTGACACGATGCGTTATGTCCGTAACCTGCACAAATGCCAAAACATACCAAAAAACAACAACCCATAAGCATTGGACAATTAATTAGACCCTTCCTCCTCATCTTCGTTCGTGTTGCTATTTGGTACATTAGCATTACTCGTTACGGTTAGTAGTAGTATTAGTTATTAATACAGTCATTTAGAGTATCTTTTCTGGTACTGGTGGCACTAGCTTTTTACCATTACCATTATTGCCCATATCAGGCTGTTTCGTGGGTCATTTTCTGGAGGTACATCTTTTGTGTGACGTCGTCAGTTTAACTGGCGGCAATTGTTTCATTATTGTTAAATTCTTCTGCGTGGGAAGCAGTTGGCCGGTAGGAGGGGG
This sequence comes from Paulinella micropora, assembly GCA_019918135.1. NCBI lineage: Eukaryota > Cercozoa > Imbricatea > Euglyphida > Paulinellidae > Paulinella > Paulinella micropora. The sequence goes on along the minus strand of WBZZ01006878.1, from coordinate 103,691 downwards.
ACGTTCCGAGTTCCGGTTGCCGTTTGGAGAAGTCGCGAGGGTTTTCTTCCAACGGGTTATCGAGCCTTGGAGCGTGATCTGTGCAACGGATCGCAGAGGAGAACCTTCGTTAAAGGGGTGTGGGGTCCACCTTAAGTGACCCCATTACAGGAAAGTGCGCATTTTCGATTGTGTGGCTACAGCTGATCACTGTAGACACTACCCACGCACTGCTCTGCTGGTGTGCAGTGCAAGGGCAAGGTACAGGACAGAGGGACAGGGGGGGTTACACCGAAGAGTACAGGTCGCAGTGCGGGATGGGTGAGCCTCCTAAAAGTGTTGTTCATCTGTTCTGTGACGTGGCCAGTTGTGCTTGCCGTGGTGTCTTGCGGGATTGAGCACCCGCTGCCCACGAACACAACAAGTTGCAAGGCCAGAGTACAAGGCTGTAGACCAGTTGTGCTTGCCGTGGTGACTGGCGGGATTGAGCACCCGCCGCCCACGGACACAACAGCTTACATTGCAAAGAGTACAAAACAGTAGGCCAGTTGTGCTTGCTGTGGTGCCTGGCGGGATTGAGCACCCGCTACCCACTGACACAACAGCTTAAATTGCAAAGTTATTGTTGAACTCGTACTGCATCATCGCATCTACTCCTTGTGTCGCTGCTGTGACTGTATGAGGAGTGAGAGAGAGGTGTGGTGAGGTCGTGAGCTCTAAAGAACCGTGCATTGGGCGCGAGGGGAGGAGCGAAAGGTAAGTGTTTAGGTGGTTGTACAAAAAAACTACAAACCTAGGTAGGTTGAAGAACTGACTTTGCAGATAGAGCTGCTAGTAGGTGGAAAGCTATCATAGGTGGTAGCTGAGGTAGCCTCAGTGTAGTTTGAGCAATAGAGTCAGTGGTAACACACGTAGTTGAAGAGAGAGAGAGAGAGTAAAGGGTGGTGTGGACAAGCAAAACACTATTCTGTGTAGTGTGTGTGTGAGTCTGCTCGTGGCCTCTGTTGTGTTCTCTCTGTGTGTGAGTGTGTGTGGTTGCTTGCCCGTGTCTGTGCCATCAGAACAGCGTAAGCATTGCGTGACCCTATCTCTATTTGGCAAGTAGAGAGCATAGCTGTGTGCTGTGTGTAAGTGTGTGTGTGGAGCGTGTGTCTGTTCGAGACTGACGGTGGTTAGACATGACTACTAGTAAGACAGACAATAAGATTACGTTCACCGGCAAAGAGGCATGGATCCTATTGTATAGGCAGGTAGTGCAAAGCTGTAATGCTAAGGCCCCTAAGGAAGTGCTGCAGGGTGCTGACGCCCACAAACAATATGTACATCGCGAAAACGTATAAGGCATACAGCTTAAGGGTAGGGAGGTGCCCCCCTTTATACTAGCTTGGGAAGAGGTAGCAGAGTGGAATGATTGGGCTGACTTGGACGAAGAAGTAGTAAAGCAATACTTCGAGGACAAAGCCAAGGGTTCTACTCGCCTGTGGCCTATGCCCAACCCCAAACCGGAAGCTTCAAACCTTGAGGAGGCGTTAGAGGTAGAGGAAGGACAGAAAATCCCAGTCAAGCGTTACAAACCGGTCTTTGGCAGTCCGAAGGATAAACCAACCACTGAGACTGAAGAGGGAAAGGAGGAGGAGGAGGAAGATGAAGACCTGCACACCTCTGGCCTCTACTCTAGTGGGTATGCTAGCACTGACAAACCTAGGCTGTCAACTGGCAAGGGCTCAGACTTAGAGGGCGACAGCAAGAGTGGGGCCTCCCGAGGACAGACGGCCCCCTCTAAGGTTAAAACCCCACTAGGGGGTGCTGATTGTAATGGCGCACTGACACGACAGGTGATGGCCTATGACGCTAGTGTACTTGCTGAGATGAGCAAGCAAAAAGAGAGGGCGTTCAATATCATCTATGACATCCGGAGAAACTGACCTTTGGCCAAAACCCTTAAGCACTGTGGGACAGACTGCTAGCCCGGTACAAGAAAGCTGACCCCTCTGACGTTCAGGACAAGGTGAAGGAACTGAATGACTTCCTCTTTACGAGTAAGCAACAGTACGTCGGTCAGGGTGTAGACTTGAACGCTAGGAGAGACTGGTTGGCCGACTATGGCCAAGCCCCAACCGATGACCGGATGCAACAAATAGTGAAGGACGCGTTAGTGGGCCCAAAGCAATCTGACTCTAGGGTAAAGAAAGCTTGGCAAGTCTGGGTTGAAATGGCTGAACTGAATCGTAAGCAGTTCAAGTGGGACTTTGCCTCCTGGTGGAAGGTCGTGCAAGATCGTGCCTTGAGCTAGACAAGAGGTTTGACCGGGCCAAAGTGACTAGCTCCACGGAGAAAGGTTTGGCAGCTCGCAAGGCCGGGAAAGGGAAACCCAAGGACGAGTGCTGGCTCTTCAGCAAGGAAAGCAAATGCACTCGTGGGGCCTCCTGCCGCTACCTCCATGTTGGAGGAAAGGTGAGAGGGGTGTGTTTCTTGTGGGACAAACAGGGGGAGTGTAGATGGGCCGACAAATGTAGGTTTGAGCATGACCCCACTAAAGCCAAGAAGACCCCTCCCAAACAGGCAGACACCCCCAAGGGGAAGAAAAGCAAGAAGAGCGAGAAGAGCAAGGGGCCAAAGTGTTTTAACTGCTTTGAAAAGGGACACATCGCCGGTAAGTGCAGCAAGAAGTGCCGGTTGTGCGGGGGCAAACATAAGTTGAGCAAGTGCCCGGACAAAGGCCGAAAGGAGAAGGGGGAGGCAGCAAAGGGCTCTAACGTGGGTAGTGATAGCGACGACTCCGAGGATGAGGAGCCGGGCGTCGCCTTAGCCCAGATGGTAAAGACAAAGCCCTCATGGCTAAACCCGGGGGTGCAAACCTTCCTGAACCGATCATACCCCCGGAAGACGAGAACAGTCTTGAGATCTTGCTTGAGGATGATGCCGACATAGATAAAATGAATGAGGGGCGGTGCCATGGAGTGGCGGAAGGAAAGCGCCGGTGCGTAGCCCGGGTGAAGGACCTGGAATCTCCCTTCAACAGCCTTAGGATTAAGGCAGCCACTCTCATCGATAGCAACTATTGCGTTGAGCATCAGTACCAGCGAGCCAAGCAAGAGAGAGAAAATGCCTTGCGCCGGTGGGCAGCCGACATAGCTCGAAGGGATCATCTAGCTCTAATGTGCGAGATGGGAGAACGGGGGTTAGAAGCCCAAATCAAATGTGGGAGTCATCCCCTAATGGTTGAGGCCATAGTGAGACACGAAGCCGCGAAGCGGGGTATCCCGTGGAACCGGTCCCTCTTGCCCATCATCCACTATGCAAAGCCCCGTGAACCCGGACAGTTTACCGAGTGGGTCATTAGCCGACAACCGGTAACATGGGAGGCGTCTGGTGTACCCTCATGGCGGAAGGTGTACCGCCAACATGAACCTCAGGCCGGTGCCCAAGCGAAGCATATGTACTTCAGAGGTGGGGTATCCCCCTCTCGTGGGGGAGTTGTGCCCCGCCCGTAGCATCGATGCCGGTACGCGCCCAGGTGAAGGGTACTCCCCTCCGTCCGGTAGCACCCAACCCCCGTGGAGAAAGTAAGGGTAGACCTAGAGGGGCGAGCAGGCAGTCAGCGGTACCTGCCCCGAAGGTTGAGATTGGTTCAAAGGCCGAGCCGGCTGAGGCTGGTAGTGGTATCACGAGCCAAAACCTGAAATCTTTACTCAAAGCAAAAAGGGAAAAGGTACATGGGGTGAAGGTGAGGCCCGGCCCGGAGGACTACCAACCCGATGGTTTGGCGAACGTGGAAGATGAGCCTCCGGAGATGCAGTCCGATGCAGATCCTTCCTCGGAATCCGACGGGGAGGGGAGCGTGAAGGTGAAGAGTCCCCGGCTAGAGATGGGGACGTGGGTAGAGCTCCGGTAAGGGTGCCGTCCCCCATAGGTCCCGACCCTAGTGTTGATGTAGACCCCGGTGGTGGGGATGCTACCGCCGGGACCGATAGCAATCCATTGACTACGCCCTCCACCAGCCCAAGCAATAGGCGTAGGTCAGTGGGCGCTCGTGCGTATGGCTTCCTTGAGACGGTCCGAGCCTCCGTGAGTGGGATGCCCTGGTTTGCGTCCCATGCTAAGACGGTACCCCCTGCAGACCGAAAGGTGACTTCCCTGTTACCCCCTACTACTAGTACCGGTCCGTCTACGGCCCCCTCAACCTTAGCTGAGCCTGATAGTCCTACCCGACTAGGTACCGGAGAGCGAGAGAGTCGACTGCGAGCCGTGGCAGAGCAGCAAGAGGAGATGCGCCGGTTGCATCGTCCGGCGTTGAGCGGTGAGGAAGAAAAAGATGAAGCTGACTTCCGGAACAGGTGAGGAGAGTGGACTAGGCTGTTGTACGACTGGGCGCAGGGGAGTGAGTATCCCATGAACAAGCCTAGGTGGCCGAGACATTGGGCCGTAGAAGGAGCAGCAGCAAATAGTGCCGCCGGGTTTCAACCTCGTACTAAGCCGTTCAGAGTCCGAGAAAGGGTGGTGGGCGGTGAGAGCGTACTAGAGAAGGAATACGCAAGTTTGCCGGAAGCCGAGGGAGAAGCTGACCCGGCTGACGACCTAGTTCGTTTCATGACCGAACGCGGATGGATGGCTAAGGGTATCCGGCTAGCAGAACAGGCCCTCCTAGGACGGAGTGCGGACAAAGACCCCATGTTCGATTCGGGAGCTACGTTGCACTTTGTGCCGGCCGGAGCTGAACAACGTTTGTTTAAGATTCAGCGAGGGATGAAACGGGTAGACACGGTCAACGGGGAGACCACCGTGACTAAGAAGGGCTCGTTAGACATGACGACCGTGAACGGAAAGGGGGAAAAGAACAGGTTACATCTAGGTAGTGTGTGGGTTAGCCCCAACATAGATGAAACCTTAGTCTCCGGTCCTCAGTTAGCTAAGGAAGGTTACAGTGTAGTTCTCAACAAGAAGGGAGAGGGCTACATCACCAAGGCCCGGATACCGGACATTCCCCAGAACTTAAGGCCGGGGTCCTGTACCTCGACGCCAAGGACAATGTGTGGCGTTTCGTGACGTCCACCAACCAAGAGCTGGCTGCGGATAAGGTTGAGGCTAGAGCTTTCTTTGGGAAGGAGTTGGCTAAGGTCACGGAGTTGACTAGTGAACAACTTCATCAGAAGTTCGGAGGGCCCGGAAGCAGCATGCAGCGCCTCATCAGTGAAGCGTACGGGATCAAGATAGTGGGTGACAAAACCCATGAGCAAGCGGTAAAAGAGTGTAAGGAGTGTCCAGCCGCAAAAGGGGGAAAAGTGAACCACCCGGCAAGCAACCAGTTGACACAGGTAGAGAAGTTCGAAGCCGTGGCGTCCGATAGTCCGGGTGCCTACGCAAACCCCTCTATGGTGGGTTTTGGTACGGCATGGTGGGAATCGAGGCTAACACCGGGTATGCGTTTGGCCTCCTTCTAAAGGATGGCACTGCGGCACCACAAGTGCGTTTCATGCGGGAATGCATAAACTTCCTTGAGACGCGGCAAGAAGGTGAAGGAAGTCCGGGTAGACGGTGAGCATACCTCAGCTGACTTCAAGGAGCTGATCCGGGACACGGCAGTGAGGAAGAGGATCAACACCCTCAACGAACACAACAAGAACGCCTATGCCGAAGTGTCCCAACGTGACTTTTGGCGCAAAGCGCGCCATAACCTGGTAAGGCTCAGCTACCCTATGAGCTCTTGGGATATGCGTGGCAGCACGCTATTCTCTTGCACAACCTTTCACCGAAACGATCCGGTGGTGAGGTCCGGATGTTTGAGCTTATGTCCCGTGAAAGGAAGGTGAATTGGATAGCTTACCTTCATCCTTTTGGGTGCCTATGCCACATGGTCATCGAGGGCAGGTTAGGACATGACGAGAGCCGGACGCACATGGCCGCCTGGTTAGGGCTGAGTTTGGAATACTCCGCACACTTGATCCTGTGTGAAGGTAGGGTGTTCCCATGGCGAAACGTCAAGAACTTTGACGACAACCAGCCGGCCTGGCCTTTGTTGCACCCCTCTGGGAGAAGAAGGGCCTGAGCTTGGAGCCGTTCAAGGGAGACCCGTTAGTGGAAGACGCCGACCTTGAGCAGCTGTTTGTCCCAAAGCCCCGGGTGGGGGTGACCGATCCCGGTGAAGGTAAGAAGGCCGGGATCAGGGGGAGCTTGACAGCTCCGATTCCGACGGCGAAGTGGAGGAAGCGACCTCTGAACAGGAAGCCGTGAAAGCCGAGAAAGAGGCCCCCGATCCCGACCCGGAAACAATAGGGGAGTTGAAGGGAAGGTGGGTTGAGACCCCAGCCACTCAGTGGGGCTGGGCTTGGGCCAAGAAGACCTATGGGGTGGGTTTCCGGGACAAGGTCCGACGAGGCCAGGTGCAAGACGTGAGCGAACCCATATGGGTCAAGAAGCAGAAAAAGAACGGACCGGCCCACTGGGTAAAGTTTGAGGATGACGACTCCCCAGACAGTATGTTGGACTCGGAGATCGTTAAGTACCTTGCCGACGGTCCGGAGACCGCCCATGCCGCCACGTTCACTAGACCGGTGAGTGAGAAGCAAGCCGACGAGCTAGGGTACTGGGACGACGCCCGAGCCGAGGAGATGGCTACGCTCTGGGAGAAAGGTTGCTTCCGGAGAGTCCGAGCCGACTTAGTAGACAAGAAAGACATTTGTGAAGGCCGGTTCGTTGATGCCACCAAAGAGGCGGGGGGAGCGATCCTGAAGTTCAAAAGCCGATGGACGGCCAAGGGGTTTTCCATGATACAGGGATGGCATTTTGGGAAACGTGACTTCCCAACCCCGTGTGCTCTTACCATCTTGATGCTTTTCGCCCTAACGGTGTTCTTTGGCTTAGTCTTGTCAAAGTGACGTTGGCACCGCACACACAGAGGCGTCTGCAGCTGAGCAGGGGTATCGCCCGTTACATCGTACCACCGTTTGGTTTAGAAGAGCCGGGGTATGTGTGGGAAATGCTTAAAGCCCTCTACAGCAGACCGGATGCGGGCCGCAAATGGTGGCGGTACAAGCTAGTCCCGTTCTTAGAAGGTTTGGGCTTTAAGGCTCATGTCGCTTTTCCTTGCTTCTTTTGGCGTTGGCTACCCGGTAAGGACAAACCGGACTTTGTGTTCGTGCACGTCGACGACATGATGGGAGTGTTCAGTGGTAAGGATGTAGAAGCGGAGTTCTCAGCTGCCGGTAAGAAGGCCTTTAGGGTCTTTAAGCAAGAGGCGCCGACCGGGGTGGTAGGCTTGAACATCGAATGTAAGGAAGACTGTCGGTTAGGTCGTACGATCAAGATCTCTCAGGAGGACTTTATCAGGGAGGCAGTTGAGAAGCTACAGTGCACCGGTCTAGCTACTGCCGATTCGCCGTGGTTGATGCCGGGAGTGCGAGCCGGTAAGCAATCCGTGTTAGAGCAGTTCTCACCGCAGCATATCGTGGGTGTCCTCTTGTGGACACGCATCACTCGGCACGAGGTCTTGGGCCCAATAGGGGAGGTAGCAACCAATGCCTCGAAGCCTGAGTTGTTCAATTACCAGCAAGCCGAACAGATCGTGAGGTACCTCAGTGGCACCCGATCTAAAGGCATTCGCTTTACCAAGGCGGATGGCACCCGCTTGATGTCGTGGGCCGACTCAAGCTGGAAGGGTACGCCTGATGACCGCCGCGCTCGCTTAGCGGGCTTTCATTTCTTTCTGGGAGGCTCCGTGCTTCCCTTTTGCTTGAAGCGAAACGTATCGGTGGCCCCACCAAAGGGGACAGCATTGGAAGCGCGAGTGGAGGAGAAGGCTCGGGCTACGGTCGATGAGCTAGTGGCGTCCGCGCCGGGGAGTGGAGTGCCAAGAGGCGGCGGCGGGCGAGTGTTTGGTGCCGGCGGCGCTGGAAGCCTCATCCTGCGAGGCCGAGGTAAACGCAATGGTGGAGGCGTATCACGGGCAGGATAAAATCATCAATTTTGTACAGGGCATCGCTGGCGGGCGGGTCTCGGACGCGCTGGGGCCGTACGGGTGGGGGCAGCCCCCCATCTTGTACGGCGACAACCAGGGCGCGATAGATCTTGCTGAAACTAATGTGTTTGCTAGGAAACTAGGACATGTGGACCTGCGGTGTGCTATTGTGAACCAGAAGGTGGAGGCGGGCATCGTCGTCAACGAAAAGGTGGGCTCCAATAATAACCTGGCCGACATCAACACCAAGGCCATGCGGGGGGAGCCGTACAACCGTCGCGTTCGTCATGCCATGGTCGCGAAGGACGAAAGACTCGGGGAACCGTTCCCTCTCAGAGGGACGACCCTCCCGACAGCAGGACTTTCTACAACGGGGACTCTTGGATAGGACTCTTCTTAGTTTTCCCGATAGCAAGGGGATAGCGATTAGTAATTAGGTGACTAGCTCCAGCGCGATAATCTTAGAGACATTTATGGATAGACGCCCAAGCTCCTCCTATATCTTCTCGACGATCCTAACAGCAAGGATTGCCTCATCAGCCTACTATCTCACCTTGCACACAACAACATTCCTGCAATGACGAGACCCCACCTACGTGTCAGAGACGGCATGGGAAAGTGGTACGACGAAAAGAAAGAAAAGTTGCATTGCCGAACTCCACATGTAGTGGAGACGTATGCTAGCACCTCTGCTTTCTTATAGTCGTATTTTATGCGCTGTTGTGCTTATTGCGGTTTAGTTGTTAATAGTGTAGCTA
>WBZZ01006878.1:35000-37500 GCA_019918135.1 Paulinella micropora | reverse complement strand
GTTGTTGCTGTTGTAGAAGCATCTGAAGCCCATGGACGTGCTGCTGGAGGCAGATGGTCCATCTATCTATCTATCTATCTATCTTTCTATCTATCTATCTATCTATCTATCTATCCGTCCATCCATCTATCCTTCCATCCATCCATCTATCTATCTATCTATCTATCTATCTATCTATCTATCCATCTATCTATCTATCTGTGGGTGTGCTGGGCCCGTGGTGGGGTGCCTTATGTGTGCCTAGCCATACGCCTATAAGTCACATGCCGAAATAGCGACGGGAAGCACAATCCTGATCCCTCAGGGTGCCCTTTCTCTTGAGCCCGGAATAAAACCCACAGTGCTCTGTCGGTTTATACTAGACTGTCGAACAGTCTCGAAACTCCATCTGCTTACTGGGTCCTCTGTAATGGAGGTGGGAGCTCGTTCTGCAAGGGGCGCTTATGGAACGAGCCCTGGCCCCGCCTGGTACTAGGGAGGTTTGGTATCGCCTGTATCAGTCCCTTCCTTGCAAACATCACGGCTTAGCTGGGCATCGGGTTAATACTTTACCCACAGACTTCCTTGGTTGACGAAATCAGAAGCTCCTTTTTTCTGACATTAGTCGATATCTCATCTATCTTATCTATATCTTATCTTACCTTATCTTATCTTATCTTATCTTATCTTATCTTATCTTTTTGTATCTTATCTTTTATCTTATCTTTTTATCTTATCTTTTTATCTTATCTTTTTATCTTATTTTTTTATCTTATTTTTTTATCTCATCTTTTTATCTTATCTTTTTATCTATCTTTTTATCTTATCTTTTTATCTTATCTTTTATCTTATCTTTTATCTTATCCTTTATCTTATCTTTTATCTTATCTTTTATCTTACTTTTATCTGATTTTTTATCTGATTTTTTATCTTATCTTATCTTATCTTCTATCTATCTATCTATCTATCTATCTAATCTATCTAATCTCTCTATCCATCTCTCTATCCATCTATCTATCTATCTATCTATCTATCTATCTACTATCTACCTATCTATCTATCTATCTACCTACCTACCTACCTATTTATCTACCTATCTATCTATCTATCTATCTATCTATCTATCTATCTATCTATCTATCTGTCTGTCTGTCTGTCTATCTATCTATCTATCTATCTATCTATCTATCGATTCTATCTATCTATATGTATGTATGTATGCTATGCAGGCGTGCCTATTGGTTCTGATGGCACCATTCAGTTCCGCGGCAGCGAGCGGGTGCTGTTCGGACATCTCTTTTCCTCCAAGTCCGACCCCCCCCCCCCCCCCACAACCCCAAACAACAACAACAACAACAACAAACCACACGCACACATGTTTCTATATGTATAGATAAGATACAAGTGCTGTGTGTTGAGGTTTGTTGGGGACACCATCAACTTGCTGCTGTGGCGCCACGGCAAGAAGCTGCGCGCGCGGTCAGCTCAACACACCATCACAAAACACATAAACATTCAAGCACGCCAGTATTGATTCATTGATTAGCAACAAGCGATGTCCATGCTTTTGCGCTGTGTGTAGCGTGCAGTTGGACGTTCCGCAGTACCGCGTGCGGCCCCACCTCTACGACCGCCCACCCTCCTTCTTCATCTACGGCGGTCCAACCCTAACCCGAACCCTAACCCTAACCCTAACCCTAACCTTAACCTTAACCCTAGTAACCCTAACCCTAACCCTTCCTTCTGCATCTAAAGCGGTGAGCTGCCTGCCCTGCCAGCAGACACATGTGCCGCAACAGTCCAGGCTTGATTATAATGTTCCTTCTCAATAACTCAAGGTTGATATTTGCAGCACATGTGGGTCGTGGACACGCGTGTGTGTGTGTGCGTGTGTATGTGTGGTTGTGTTGTGTGTTGTGTTGTGTTGTATTAGGGCTGGTGTTCACGCCCTTGACGCGTCCTTTGCTCTTCTCAGAGTACGGTAACAAGTGGGACCAGAAAGCACCCATCAACCTCTGTGAACAAGGCGAGTGAGCCTGCTCTCTCTCTCTCTCTCTCAATCATCCTTCCTATCCATTCTTCCGTAACCCACTTTCCGTATGTATGTATGTATGTATGTATGTATGTATGTGTATGTATGTATGTATGTATGTATGTATGTATGTATGGTATGTATGTATGTATGCGTATGTATGTATGCGTATGTATGTATGCGTATGTATGTATGCGTATGTATGTATGCGTATGTATGTATATGCGGATGCATATATATGCGTATGTATGTATGCGTATGTATGTATGCGTATGTATGTAGGTATGTATCTATGTATGTATGTATGTATTGTATGTATGTATGTATGTATGCATGCATGCATGCATGTATGTATGTATGTTACATGTATGTATGTCTGTCTGTCTGGCTGTCTGTCTTGTGTGATGGTGTGATTAGCCTTCTACGGGATTCCTGAGCGCCCAGGGCAGCAGGTGGTGCTGGTCAACCAGGTGAGACGACAACCACCAC
>WBZZ01006878.1:15000-30000 GCA_019918135.1 Paulinella micropora | reverse complement strand
TGTATTGTATTGTATTGTATTGTATTGTAATTGTATTGTCATTGTATTGATTGTATTGTCATTGTATTGTCATTGTATTGTAATGTATTGTAATTGTATTGTAATTGTATTGTAATTGTATTGTATTGTATTGTATGTACTGTGTTGTATTGTATTGTGTTATGTCAGGAGGAGGGGCATGCGGCGCTGGTTGGCAAGACTAGCAAGACACGTGCCGGTCAGAGAAAGAGAGAGAGAGAGAGAGAGGGGGTGGGGGGGGGGGGGGCTGCTGTTGACGCTCAAGCGGCTGCCGCAATCAGCCTCGCAAAGTCGATTTCCACATGCTACGTGTGTCTGCTGTAACATGCCTTCATGCTACGTGTGTCTGCTCTAAGTTCATGTCTACATGTCACGTATGTCCACTGCACTCTTCAGGCTCCAGGAAAAAACCAACAGCCAAACAGAAGACTAAAAAACAAAGGACTTCTTCTTCTTCCAAATCCTCATCCTCCTCCGCGTCCTCCTCATCTTCTTCTTCTTCTTCTTCTTCTTCTTCTTCTTCTTCTTCTTCTAACACCCCCAGCTCCACCTTTTCCTCGTCCATACCTGCACGAAGAATGAAGCGCAAGAGGTAGTTTGCACTTGATCCTGTATATATCATTAGTAATAATAATATCGTGCTTTGTCCAATCTGTCAGTTTGCAACGCTCGCACTTTGAGCGAGATCTATGACCGGTAGTAGCTGAGCGTGAGTCTCTATCGTCTCAGGCTGAGAGTGTCCATGGCTCACTTAACCGGCAACCTCAGTGATTCCGACACGCGAGCGCCCGGAGATTTGGGGTTGGCCGCCCCCCGGAAGTAATTCAAGTTTGGTCCAAAGGCGTGGCAGCCCGCTAGTATCTGGGCATATCCTATCATTACCTCGCAGAAGGCTACTTCCACACCGACTGCCATGAAAACATTATGCCGCTGAGGAGACAGTCTACACGTGTGCTGGCAGTCGTGCTCGGCCAAGCGTCTTTCCCTTCAATACTGGTCGGTCCTAGGATTCGACTCTCTCTCTCTCTCTCTCTCTCTCTCACACACACACACACACACTCACTTCTCTCTCTCTCTCTCTCTCTCTCTCTCTCGTGTTGGTGTTAAGCGGAGGGTCCCGCGATATTGTATTCCACCACCCCTGAGTATCCATTGATACGTGAATGATGTCCCGGGGTGGCGTTCTACAAGATGATGGTTTTGTTTGAAGTGCGGTGCTAGTTTTATTTGAGCATTATAATACAATACTCGCAGTTCATGATCAGGGGAAGCCATCAACCTCGAGCCAAACCTCGAAAGCCTCCATATTCCTACCGCTCACATTTACCTCTCTACTCCTAATAAATGTGGGTTATCAGGTAAACAGAATTGGACAATTAATTAGACCCTTCCTCCTCAACTACTTCCGTATTGCTATTTGGTACATTAGCATTACTCGTTACTGTTAGTAGTATTATTAGTTGTTAATATAATCATTTAGAGTATCTTTTCTGGTACTGGTGGCACTAGCTTTTTACCATTACCATTATTGTACATATCAGGCCGTTTCGTGTGTCATTTTCTGGAGATACATCTTTTGTGTGACGTAGTCGGTTTGACTGGCGGGAATTGTTTCATTATTGTTAAATTCTTCTGCGTGGGAAGCAGTTGGCCGGTAGGAGGGGGACGCCCCGAGTTCCGGTCGCCGTTTGGAGAAGTCGCGAATGTTTTCTTCCAACTTGTTATCGAGCCTTGGAGCGTGATCTGTGCAACGGATCGCAGAGGAGAACCTTCGTTGAAGGGGTGTGTGGTCCACCTTAAGTGACCCCATTACAGGAAAGTGCGTATTTTTTTATTGTGTGGCTACAGCTGATCACTGTAGACACTACCCACGCACTGCTCTGCTGGTGTGCAGTGCAAGGGCAAGTTGGTGGACATGACAGAGAGTACAGGTCGCAGTGCGGGATGGGTGAGCCTCCTAAAATTGTTGTTCATCTGTTCTGTGACGTGGCCAGTTGTGCTTGCAGTTGTGTCTGGCTGGATTGAGCACTCGCTGCCCACGAACACAACAAGTTGCAAGGCCATAGTACAAAGCAGTAGACCAGTTGTGCTTGCCGTGGTGCCTGGCGTGATTGAGCACCCGCTGCCCACGGACACAACAGCTTACATTGCAAAGAGTACAAAACAGTATGCTAGTTGTGCTTGCCGTGATGCCTGGCGGGATTGAGCACCCGCTGCCCACTGACACAACAGCTTAAATTGCAAAGTTATTGTTGAACTCGTACTGCATCATCGCATCTCCTTGTGTCGCTGCTGTGACTGTATGAGGAGTGAGAGAGAGGTGTGGTGAGGTCGTGAGCTCTAAAGAACCGTGCATTGGGCGCGAGGGGAGGAGCGAAAGGTAAGTGTTTAGGTGGTTGTACAAAAAAACTACAAACCTAGGTAGGTTGAAGAACTGACTTTGCAGATAGAGCTGCTAGTAGGTGGAAAGCTATCATAGGTGGTAGCTGAGGTAGCCTCAGTGTAGCTTGAGCAATAGAGTCAGTGGTAACACACGTAGTTGAAGAGAGAGAGAGAGAGAGTAAAGGGTGGTGTGGACAAGCAAAACACTATTCTGTGTAGTGTGTGTGTGAGTCTGCTCGTGGCCTCTGTTGTGTTCTCTCTGTGTGTGAGTGTGTGTGGTTGCTTGCCCGTGTCTGTGCCATCAGAACAGCGTAAGCATTGCGTGACCCTATCTCTATTTGGCAAGTAGAGAGCATAGCTGTGTGCTGTGTGTAAGTGTGTGTGTGTGGAGCGTGTGTCTGTTCGAGACTGACGGTGGTTAGAAATGACTACTAGTAAGACAGACAATAAGATTACGTTCACCGGCAAAGAGGCATGGATCCTATTGTATAGGCAGGTAATGCAAAGCTGTAATGCTAAGGCCCCTAAGGAAGTGCTGCAGGGTGCTGACGCCCACAAACAATATGTACATCGCGAAAACGTATAAGGCATACAGCTTAAGGGTAGGGAGGTGCCCCCCTTTATACTAGCTTGGGAAGAGGTAGCAGAGTGGAATGATTGGGCTGACTTGGACGAAGAAGTAGTAAAGCAATACTTCGAGGACAAAGCCAAGGGTTCTACTCGCCTGTGGCCTATGCCCAACCCCAAACCGGAAGCTTCAAACCTTGAGGAGGCGTTAGGGGTAGAGGAAGGACAGAAAACCCCAGTCAAGCGTTACAAACCGGTCTTTGGCAGTCCGAATGATAAACCAACCACTGAGACTGAAGAGGGAAAGGAGGAGGAGGAGGAAGATGAAGACCTGCACACCTCTGGCCTCTACTCTAGTGGGTATGCTAGCACTGACAAACCTAGGCTGTCAACTGGCAAGGGCTCAGACTTAGAGGGCGACAGCAAGAGTGGGGCCTCCCGAGGACAGACGGCCCCCTCTAAGGTTAAAACCCCACTAGGGGGTGCTGATTGTAATGGCGCACTGACACGACAGGTGATGGCCTATGACGCTAGTGTACTTGCTGAGATGAGCAAGCAAAAAGAGAGGGTGTTCAATATCATCTATGACATCCGGAGAAACTGACCTTTGGCCAAAACCCTTAAGCACTGTGGGACAGACTGCTAGCCCGGTACAAGAAAGCTGACCCCTCTGACGTTCAGGACAAGGTGAAGGAACTGAATGACTTCCTCTTTACGAGTAAGCAACAGTACGTCGGTCAGGGTGTAGACTTGAACGCTAGGAGAGACTGGTTGGCCGATAGGGTTGGCCGACTATGGCCAAGCCCCAACCGATGACCGGATGCAACAAATAGTGAAGGACACGTTAGTGGGCCCAAAGCAATCTGACTCTAGGGTAAAGAAAGCTTGGCAAGTCTGGGTTGAAATGGCTGAACTGAATCGTAAGCAGTTCAAGTGGGACTTTGCCTCCTGGTGGAAGGTCGTGCAAGATCGTGCCTTGAGCTAGACAAGAGGTTTGACCGGGCCAAAGTGACTAGCTCCACGGAGAAAGGTTTGGCAGCTCGCAAGGCCGGGAAAGGGAAACCCAAGGACGAGTGCTGGCTCTTCAGCAAGGAAAGCAAATGCACTCGTGGGGCCTCCTGCCGCTACCTCCATGTTGGAGGGAAGGTGAGAGGGGTGTGTTTCTTGTGGGACAAACAGGGGGAGTGTAGATGGGCCGACAAATGTAGGTTTGAGCATGACCCCACTAAAGCCAAGAAGACCCCTCCCAAACAGGCAGACACCCCCAAGGGGGAGAAAAGCAAGAAGAGCGAGAAGAGCAAGGGGCCAAAGTGTTTTAACTGCTTTGAAAAGGGACACATCGCCGGTAAGTGCAGCAAGAAGTGCCGGTTGTGCGGGGGCAAACATAAGTTGAGCAAGTGCCCGGACAAAGGCCGAAAGGAGAAGGGGGAGGCAGCAAAGGGCTCTAACGTGGGTAGTGATATCGACGACTCCGAGGATGAGGAGCCGGGCGTCGCCTTAGCCCAGATGGTAAAGACAAAGCCCTCATGGCTAAACCCGGGGGTGCAAACCTTCCTGAACCGATCATACCCCCGGAAGACGAGAACAGTCTTGAGGTCTTGCTTGAGGATGATGCCGACATAGATAAGATGAATGAGGGGCGGTGCCATGGAGTGGCGGAAGGAAAGCGCCGGTGCGTAGCCCGGGTGAAGGACCTGGAATCTCCCTTCAACAGCCTTAGGATTAAGGCAGCCACTCTCATCGATAGCAACTATTGCGTTGAGCATCAGTACCAGCGAGCCAAGCAAGAGAGAGAAAATGCCTTGCGCCGGTGGGCAGCCGACATAGCTCGAAGGGATCATCTAGCTCTAATGTGCGAGATGGGAGAACGGGGGTTAGAAGCCCAAATCAAATGTGGGAGTCATCCCCTAATGGTTGAGGCCATAGTGAGACACGAAGCCGCGAAGCGGGGTATCCCGTGGAACCGGTCCCTCTTGCCCATCATCCACTATGCAAAGCCCCGTGAACCCGGACAGTTTACCGAGTGGGTCATTAGCCGACAACCGGTAACATGGGAGGCGTCTGGTGTACCCTCATGGCGGAAGGTGTACCGCCAACATGAACCTCAGGCCGGTGCCCAAGCGAAGCATATGTACTTCAGAGGTGGGGTATCCCCCTCTCGTGGGGGAGTTGTGCCCCCGCCCGTAGCATCGATGCCGGTACGCGCCCAGGTGAAGGGTACTCCCCTCCGTCCGGTAGCACCCAACCCCCGTGGAGAAAGTAAGGGTAGACCTAGAGGGGCGAGCAGGCAGTCAGCGGTACCTGCCCCGAAGGTTGAGATTGGTTCAAAGGCCGAGCCGGCTGAGGCTGGTAGTGGTATCACGAGCCAAAACCTGAAATCTTTACTCAAGCAAAAAGGGAAAAGGTACATGGGGTGAAGGTGAGGCCCGGCCCGGAGGACTACCAACCCGATGGTTTGGCGAACGTGGAAGATGAGCCTCCGGAGATGCAGTCCGATGCCGATCCTTCCTCGGAATCCGACGGGGAGGGGAAGCGTGAAGGTGAAGAGTCCCCGGCTAGAGATGGGGACGTGGGTAGAGCTCCGGTAAGGGTGCCGTCCCCCATAGGTCCCGACCCTAGTGTTGATGTAGACCCCGGTGGTGGGGATGCTACCGCCGGGACCGATAGCAATCCATTGACTACGCCCTCCACCAGCCCAAGCAATAGGCGTAGGTCAGTGGGCGCTCGTGCGTATGGCTTCCTTGAGACGGTCCGAGCCTCCGTGAGTGGGATGCCCTGGTTTGCGTCCCATGCTAAGACGGTACCCCCTGCAGACCGAAAGGTGACTTCCCTGTTACCCCCTACTACTAGTACCGGTCCGTCTACGGCCCCCTCAACCTTAGCTGAGCCTGATAGTCCTACCCGACTAGGTACCGGAGAGCGAGAGAGTCGACTGCGAGCCGTGGCAGAGCAGCAAGAGGAGATGCGCCGGTTGCATCGTCCGGCGTTGAGCGGTGAGGAAGAAAAAGATGAAGCTGACTTCCGGAACAGGTGGGGAGAGTGGACTAGGCTGTTGTACGACTGGGCGCAGGGGAGTGAGTATCCCATGAACAAGCCTAGGTGGCCGAGACATTGGGCCGTAGAAGGAGCAGCAGCAAATAGTGCCGCCGGGTTTCAACCTCGTACTAAGCCGTTCAGAGTCCGAGAAAGGGTGGTGGGCGGTGAGAGCGTACTAGAGAAGGAATACGCAAGTTTGCCGGAAGCCGAGGGAGAAGCTGACCCGGCTGACGACCTAGTTCGTTTCATGACCGAACGCGGATGGATGGCTAAGGGTATCCGGCTAGCAGAACAGGCCCTCCTAGGACGGAGTGCGGACAAAGACCCCATGTTCGATTCGGGAGCTACGTTGCACTTTGTGCCGGCCGGAGCTGAACAACGTTTGTTCAACATTCAGCGAGGGATGAAACGGGTAGACACGGTCAACGGGGAGACCACCGTGACTAAGAAGGGCTCGTTAGACATGACGACCGTGAACGGAAAGGGGGAAAAGAACAGGTTACATCTAGGTAGTGTGTGGGTTAGCCCCAACATAGATGAAACCTTAGTCTCCGGTCCTCAGTTAGCTAAGGAAGGTTACAGTGTAGTTCTCAACAAGAAGGGAGAGGGCTACATCACCAAGGCCCGGATACCGGACATTTCCCCAGAACTTAAGGCCGGGGTCCTGTACCTCGACGCGGGTCCTGTACCTCGACGCCAAGGACAAGGTGTGGCGTTTCGTGACGTCCGCCAACCAAGAGCTGGCTGCGGATAAGGTTGAGGCTAGAGCTTTCTTTGGGAAGGAGATGGCTAAGGTCACGGAGTTGACTAGTGAACAACTTCATCAGAAGTTCGGAGGGCCCGGAAGCAGCATGCAGCGCCTCATCAGTGAAGCGTACGGGATCAAGATAGTGGGTGACAAAACCCATGAGCAAGCGGTAAAAGAGTGTAAGGAGTGTCCAGCCGCAAAAGGGGGAAAAGTGAACCACCCGGCAAGCAACCAGTTGACACAGGTAGAGAAGTTCGAAGCCGTGGCGTCCGATAGTCCGGGTGCCTACGCAAACCCCTCTATGGTGGGTTTTGGTACGGCATGGTGGGAATCGAGGCTAACACCGGGTATGCGTTTGGCCTCCTTCTAAAGGATGGCACTGCGGCACCACAAGTGCGTTTCATGCGGGAATGCATAAACTTCCTTGAGACGCGGCAAGAAGGTGAAGGAAGTCCGGGTAGACGGTGAGCATACCTCAGCTGACTTCAAGGAGCTAATCCGGGACACGGCAGTGAGGAAGAGGATCAACACCCTCAACGAACACAACAAGAACGCCTATGCCGAAGTGTCCCAACGTGACTTTTGGCGCAAAGCGCGCCATAACCTGGTAAGGCTCAGCTACCCTATGAGCTCTTGGGATATGCGTGGCAGCACGCTATTCTCTTGCACAACCTTTCACCGAAACGATCCGGTGGTGAGGTCCGGATGTTTGAGCTTATGCCCCGTGAAAGGAAGGTGAATTGGATAGCTTACCTTCATCCTTTTGGGTGCCTATGCCACATGGTCATCGAGGGCAGGTTAGGACATGACGAGAGCCGGACGCACATGGCCGCCTGGTTAGGGCTGAGTTTGGAATACTCCGCACACTTGATCCTGTGTGAAGGTAGGGTGTTCCCATGGCGAAACGTCAAGAACTTTGACGACAACCAGCCGGCCTGGCCTTTGTTGCACCCCTCTGGGAGAAGAAGGGCCTGAGCTTGGAGCCGTTCAAGGGAGACCCGTTAGTGGAAGACGCCGACCTTGAGCAGCTGTTTGTCCCAAAGCCCCGGGTGGGGGTGACCGATCCCGGTGAAGGTAAGAAGGCCCCGGATCAGGGGGAGCTTGACAGCTCCGATTCCGACGGCGAAGTGGAGGAAGCGACCTCTGAACAGGAAGCCGTGAAAGCCGAGAAAGAGGCCCCCGATCCCGACCCGGAAACAATAGGGGAGTTGAAGGGAAGGTGGGTTGAGACCCCAGCCACTCAGTGGGGCTGGGCTTGGGCCAAGAAGACCTATGGGGTGGGTTTCCGGGACAAGGTCCGACGAGGCCAGGTGCAAGACGTGAGCGAGCCCATATGGGTCAAGAAGCAGAAAAAGAACGGACCGGCCCACTGGGTAAAGTTTGAGGATGACGACTCCCCAGACAGTATGTTGGACTCGGAGATCGTTAAGTACCTTGCCGACGGTCCGGAGACCGCCCATGCCGCCACGTTCACTAGACCGGTGAGTGAGAAGCAAGCCGACGAGCTAGGGTACTGGGACGACGCCCGAGCCGAGGAGATTGCTACGCTCTGGGAGAAAGGTTGCTTCCGGAGAGTCCGAGCCGACTTAGTAGACAAGAAAGACATTTGTGAAGGCCGGTTCGTTGATGCCACCAAAGAGGCGGGGGGAGCGATCCTGAAGTTCAAAAGCCGATGGACGGCCAAGGGGTTTTCCATGATACAGGGATGGCATTTTGGGAAACGTGACTTCCCAACCCCGTGTGCTCTTACCATCTTGATGCTTTTCGCCCTAACGGTGTTCTTTGGCTTAGTCTTGTCAAAGTGACGTTGGCACCGCACACACAGAGGCGTCTGCAGCTGAGCAGGGGTATCGCCCGTTACATCGTACCACCGTTTGGTTTAGAAGAGCCGGGGTATGTGTGGGAAATGCTTAAAGCCCTCTATAGCAGACCGGATGCGGGCCGCAAATGGTGGCGGTACAAGCTAGTCCCGTTCTTAGAAGGTTTGGGCTTTAAGGCTCATGTCGCTTTTCCTTGCTTCTTTTGGCGTTGGCTACCCGGTAAGGACAAACCGGACTTTGTGTTCGTGCACGTCGACGACATGATGGGAGTGTTCAGTGGTAAGGATGTAGAAGCGGAGTTCTCAGCTGCCGGTAAGAAGGCCTTTAGGGTCTTTAAGCAAGAGGCGCCGACCGGGGTGGTAGGCTTGAACATCGAATGTAAGGAAGACTGTCGGTCAGGTCGTACGATCAAGATCTCTCAGGAGGACTTTATCAGGGAGGCAGTTGAGAAGCTACAGTGCACCGGTCTAGCTACTGCCGATTCGCCGTGGTTGATGCCGGGAGTGCGAGCCGGTAAGCAATCCGTGTTAGAGCAGTTCTCACCGCAGCATATCGTGGGTGTCCTCTTGTGGACACGCATCACTCGGCACGAGGTCTTGGGCCCAATAGGGGAGGTAGCAACCAATGCCTCGAAGCCTGAGTTGTTCAATTACCAGCAAGCCGAACAGATCGTGAGGTACCTCAGTGGCACCCGATCTAAAGGCATTCGCTTTACCAAGGCGGATGGCACCCGCTTGATGTCGTGGGCCGACTCAAGCTGGAAGGGTACGCCTGATGACCGCCGCGCTCGCTTAGCGGGCTTTCATTTCTTTCTGGGAGGCTCCGTGCTTCCCTTTTGCTTGAAGCGAAACGTATCGGTGGCCCCACCAAAGGGGACAGCATTGGAAGCGGTGGAGGAGAAGGCTCGGGCTACGGTCGATGAGCTAGTGGCGTCCGCGCCGGGGAGTGGAGTGCCAAGAGGCGGCGGCGGGCGAGTGTCTGGTGCCGGCGGCGCCGGAAGCCTCATCCTGCGAGGCCGAGGTGTACGCAATGGTGGAGGCGTATCACGGGCAGGATAAGATCATCAATTTTGTACAGGGCATCGCTGGCGGGCGGGTCTCCGACGCGCTGGGGCCGTACGGGTGGGGGCAGCCCCCCATCTTGTACGGCGACAACCAGGGCGCGTTAGATCTTGCTGAAACTAATGTGTTTGCTAGGAAACTAGGACATGTGGACCTGCGGTGTGCTATTGTGAACCAGAAGGTGGAGGCGGGCCTCGTCGTCAACGAAAAGGTGGGCTCCAATAACAACCTGGCCGACATCAACACCAAGGCCATGCGGGGGGAGCCGTACAACCGTCGCGTTCGTCATGTGGTGAAGGACTAAAGACTCGGGGAACCGTTCCCTCTCAGAGGGACGACCCTGCCGACAGCAGGACTTTCTACAACGTGGACTCTTGGATAGGACTCTTCTTAGTTTTCCCGATAGCAAGGGGATAGCGATTAGTAATTAGGTGACTAGATTGCCGAACTCCACATGTAGTGGAGACGTATGCTAGCACCTCTGCTTTCTTATAGTAGTATTTTATGCACTGTTGTGCTTATTGCGCTTTAGTTGTTAATAGTGTAGCTATATTGCCGAACTCCACAGGAGACGTAGGATAGCTCACTTTGCGCTTTGCTTATTTGCTTAATCTAGTTTTTAGTTGCGCGTTGCATTGTGGACACTGCCTCGTAAGGGAGTCTAATTAAGGGGAGCATTGGATAATTAATTAGACCCTTCCTCCTCAACTACGTCCGAATTGCTATTTGGTACATTAGCATTACTCGTTATGGTTAGTAGAATTATTAGTTATTAATACAGTCATTTAGAGTATCTTTTCTGGTACTGGTGGCACTAGCTTTTTACCATTACCATTATTGTACATATCAGGCCGTTTCGTGTATCATTTTCTGGAGATATATCTTTTGTGTGACGTAGTCGGTTTGACTGGCGGGAATTGTTTCATTATTGTTAAATTCTTCTGCGTGGGAAGCAGTTGGCAGGTAGGAGGGGGATGCCACGAGTTCGGGTCGCCGTTTGGAGAAGTCGCGAGGGTTTTCTTCCAACGAACAGGGGAGCGGGGATTGTGGGCGCAGATAGGTAAATCTGTGCTACTTTAATATACAACTGTGTCAAGCTCCCAGACACAATAAGAGGAAGTTACTGTTACCAATATTAACACTCTTAACATGGTAACTATATTAATAATATCATTAGTGACAGATACACTTTTAAGACTAGAATATATTAATATTATCGTTAGGCAGGACCACGGGAATTGGCTGATGTTTGCATTGATTGCGTTTGGCTCCGCTAGTCTCTCACATTTTCCACCATGTTTGATCCTTATTTATATAAGAGCAGAGGATTGTGTTACTAGCGGAGTGGATTGAATTGGTTGTATTAAAGACTCTGAGATGCATCAATAGACATATTCTTTTTAGACCAGAACCTGCAAAACTTCACTAGCAGCCTCGGAAACTTGATTTGTCTGTATTTCTTTTTAGTCGGAAAATGCAGACTCAAGTTTTCGAACTGATCTTTAGCGTACTGCTTCGCAGATATGCGACTCATGATAACTTTATAGTTTGAGAATGCGGTGCGGGTGATTAATTAATAACTGAAATAGTTTACATCGCTGTAAGTAGTGACTTCTGTTCTTTTCCTACTGTACTATCTCTTTGATATTAATATGTTGTGCGAGCTCAGTGTCGCTGCTCTGGTCTGTGATCGTCTCGCTCTTCTCTTTGCTTTGTCCTCCCAAGCTGTCTCAGAGTCTGCCACGGTTCTTGATTCCACCTTGCACACTCTTTCTGCTTCTCAAGCTTTTTCTAAGACTCGTTTTGTGCGTGATGATGCTGATGGAGATGCAGTGGTGTTGTGG
This sequence comes from Paulinella micropora, assembly GCA_019918135.1. Lineage (NCBI taxonomy): Eukaryota > Cercozoa > Imbricatea > Euglyphida > Paulinellidae > Paulinella > Paulinella micropora. The sequence continues at coordinate 18,524 of WBZZ01006878.1, read as the reverse complement.
TGCTGGTGCTGGTTTCTTCCTGTGCTCACTCTCTTCACTCACATCAGGTGAATCTTCTTCTATCTGCTCTCTCGGTTCTTCTGCCTCCTCTGCTGCTCTCATACGGTCTAAGTCCCATCCGGATTTCTTTTCGCCGCAACCTCGTCGAGAAACACATCTTTTACCATATCCCCGAGAATTGTAGTATTAATAATGCCATAAACGTATTCTTCTAGCTGATAGTAAAATCCTTGCAGGTGTTCGGTAATGCAGTCATAGGCAGGTGCGTGAGATAAAAACTGTTTCCAGTTTGCGTATTGCTGTGATGAACTATTTTCCCAGCGGCTCATAACAGTTGATTGGTATAAACCGGTCACTGACTGACCTGACCTCACCTTTCACTGCGGTTCGCCGGAAGACTATGTTAGAAGTCAGGTTGCACACAGACACTTTAATCCGAAGCTATCAACTCAGAACTGACTAGCCAGACAGCAAACTAGATAAAGTGCGCAGTTATGACTGTAACTGCTACTCAATGTTATGGTCCAGTACAAAATGACTAAATAGTCCGTTACGCACAATTGACTATGAACTATCCTCCAGTAACCGTTACTCTGAATTTACGCGAACACTGTGACTAAAATACTGCCACACTCAGAAGTGAGTAATAACTTGGACTTGAATACTGACTTGAAGCTTAACCATCCAACGCTTCTTCAGTTTAAAATTTAAGTTAGCAGACGTGAAATCTAAGTTTATGCAATCTAAGTCTAAGCGATGACCTGTCGTGTAGTCCCTTAGCACGGTTTCTGGTATGACAATAGGGTGCTGACACTGGTAGTGACTCGTTGACATGCAGCAAGCACGCTGAGGCCGAGGACGCCTCGACGTGCTTACACAGCAGAAATAACGCGCACCAAGGGCGAAAAAGAGGAGAGACAGTGTCAGTCAGTGTGTGTGAAAGAGAGGAGAGAGAGAGAGAGAGAGAGAGAGAGAGAGAGCTAGAAAGTGCTGACAAGTGACGACAGTGGAGAGAGGGACGCCAAGGAGAGCGTCGGAGCAGGGCAGGCGACGCTAGCTGCGCTTAGTCGCTGCCGTCGCTGCCAGGGCGCTCCACCTGCAACAACATGCAGAGCATGCGTATCCGCCTTGGACGCAGCCGCGCCACGACGCGCCGCCGCTCGCGGCAAGGAATGGGGGGCTATGGCTGTGGACGGTGGACTGAAGGGAAAAGGCTGACCATGGGGTACTTCTTGCACGCCTCCGCCCAGCTGATGGTCTCTGTCAGCTACACAGTGAAGAACACAACACACCACCGTGGTCTCTGTGTGAGCATGCACAACCACCCTCAATCGGTCTCTCTGTAACTGATACAACAACCACAACAACCAACAACGGTCTCTGTGAGCAAACAAAACCAGCCGCACGCGCCACCTTCCCCGCACCCGCTCGCAGACATTTCTCTTCTTGCTTACCAGAGAGGCCAGCACGATGGTCACGTCCTTCAGGTTGACGCGGATCTGCCGACACAGCGCAGCATACACCACTCACATAAGGATAGTGCTCAAAATCAGCAGAAATTTTGACCGTGATTCCCCGCGAAAATTTGGCGAAAAAAAATTATGAATGTGAGATTTTCCCTTGCGTGACTGCTGAGCAAGCTCGGAGGCAAGCGTTGTGCATTGTGCAAGCAGTCAACGGCGCGTACAGTGAATCCGTGAGTGTGCGTGTGTGTGTGTGTGTGTGTGTGTGTGTTTGCGAACCTGTTGCATCGAGTCGCGTTCGCGCACCGTCAGCGCGCCGTCCTTCTCCGTCTCGAAGTCGATCTGAGCACACCAAACAACAACTACATAGACATCATATTTTAAAATACTCGTTTGCCCAATCCCCCCCCCCCCCCCCCCTCTCTTCCCCGCCTGCGGCCCCCCACCCCGCACCTGGGACTTTGTCAACCTGGAAAAAATAACTAAATCAAAAACAAAGAGAAGGAACTCAGAAATTTCAAGGAATCTAGCCAATATTTCTTGAGATTGTGGGACAACACGTAAAAATTTTGGTGGTTTGACCTTCCGAGAAGCCTATTCAAACACTTTGCTCGACCCGCATGCAGATCAGAGCCAGGTGTGAGTGGTGTGTTGTTGTCTGTTGGTGTCTGTATAGTCTGTACCGTCAGTTGGAATGAGCAACCCCACACTCACCAAACAAAAGGAGAGAAGGGAAGTGAGAGGTTGAATAGTGGTAGTCTGTACCGTCAGCGCGAAGGGCACGCCGATCTCATCGCCGCGCGCGTACTTGCGCCCGATGCCTACACCCGAGTCGTCCACCTGCCCACACACACACACACACACACACACACACACACATACATACAGCGTACTTACGCCCGATGCCCACACCCGAGTCGTCCACAAAAATGTATGTATGTAAGTAAGTAAGTAAGTATACATATGTATGTATGTATGCATGTATGTATGTATGCATGTATGTATGTATGTATGTATGTATGTATGTATGTATGTACGTACGTATGTATGCATGTATGTATGTATGTATGTGTGTATGTGTGTGTATGTATGTATTTATGTATGTATGTATGTATGTATGTATTGTATATATGTATTGTATGTATGTATGTATTGTATATATTGTATATATTGTATGTATTGTATGTATGTATGTATGTATATATCCACGCATATGCTTGTTGCTGCTGCTGCTGCTCTTGTCGTAGCTGTTGCTGCCCTTGTTGTTGCTGTTCCTGTTCCTGTTCCTGTTCCTGTTCCTGTTGCTGTTCAGATAGACAGACAGACAGATACCCATACCCCCTCTTGGATACCCGGCAGACAGCTACCCATACTCAAAGTGTCTGCCTGTCTGCTTGTCCGTGCTGGGGATGGAGCGGGCTATGTTCTTCGTATCCATAGGCAGGCATGTTGGCAGCTATGTTTCGACAGGTGCTGTATGCTATGTTAGTAATGTATGTCTGTTTGCCTTGCTGGAGAAGCCGAACGATGTGATCTGCTGCACCAGGTTGGTGACGAGCCCGCGCACGCCCGGCGAGTCGGCCATCGGATACACACCAACCTAACACACATGATGACACACAACTCTCAGAATCAACCAACATGTTGCCCGAAAATTCCGTGAAATTTTGGCGAAGGTAAATTACACGTCTGAGATTTGTCTCTTATGCGTAACCCCAGCCAGCACAAGACACAAGACACACCACGCCCGCATGCGTAACAGAGATCGGTCACACCAAAGTGACAGCTCTGCGCGCGCGAACACACACAAAGTAAACAGACAGGAGCAAGATATGGGCACACACGACAAGTGTAGCATAGCAAGGCCCAGTCGTGCGCACGCACACATGACAACTGCAGTCGGAACACACAGCACGCACACTATATCGACACACAAGGGGCAAACACATCCACCAGACTGGACGCACACACACAGACACACACACACACGCATACACATACACACAGCAAGGTTATTAAAAGGACAGGGCAAGGCCAGCTGCGGTGATGCCATACATACAT
>WBZZ01006878.1:5000-10000 GCA_019918135.1 Paulinella micropora | reverse complement strand
ACTTCCAGACGGACCGGTATGTTCAATGAAAATACTGGTCCAGACGGACCGGTATGTTCAATGAAAATACTGGTGGCACCGACGGGAATCGAACTGGCGACAGGGCCCAGATGGTAGAACTTGACCACTGGGCTATCACCGTGTCCATTAATAATAATAATAATAATAATAATAGTGCTTCTCTGTCAATGGCTGATGCAAATCTGCACATGCGCCTCCATCGTCTCACCCGTGAGGGGAGTACGAAGAATTGACGATAGGCTCTAATGACACCCCCGCACGGGCAGTTCCAACACTTCCAGACGGACCGGTATGTTCAATGAAAATACTGGTGGCACCGACTGGAATCGAACTGGCGAGAGGGCCCAGATGGTAGAACTTGACCACTGGGCTATCACGGTGTCCAATAATAATAATAATAATAATAATAATAATAATAATAATAATAATAATAATAATAGTGGTGCTTCTCTGTCAATGGCTGATGCATTTCTGCACATGCGCCTCCATCGTCTCACCCGTGAGGGGAGTACGAAGAATTGACGATAAGCTCTAATGACACCCCCGCAAGGGCAGTTCCAACACTTCCAGACGGGCCGGTATGTTCAATGAAAATACTGGTCCAGAAATAGACCGGTATGTTCAATGAAAATACTGGTGGCACCGACGGGAATCGAACTGGCGACAGGGCCCAGATGGTAGAACTTGACCACTGGGCTATCACGGTGTCCATAATAATAATAATAATAATAATAATAATAATAATAATAGTAGTAATAATAGTGCTTCTCTGTCAATGGCTGATGCATTTCTGCACATGCGCCTCCATCGTCTCACCCGTGAGGGGAGTACGAAGAATTGACGATAAGCTCTAATGACACCCCCGCAAGGGCAGTTCCAACACTTCCAGACGGGCCGGTATGTTCAATGAAAATACTGGTCCAGACGGATCGGTATGTTCAATGAAAATACTGGTGGCACCGACGGGAATCGAACTGGCGACAGGGCCCAGAAGTAGTAATAATAATAATGATAATAATAATATAATGCCGACCTTGCCATTTTTCTGCAGGGAGGCTACCAGTGCGTTCACCTCCTCCTCCTTGCCTGATGTCAACAAGAGGCACAGTCACACACACACACACACACACACTTCATTCCTCTCAGACAGCGAGCGCACAATGACAATCGCTGAACCCCCCCCCCCCCCCCCACCTCCTGCTCCTTCCTCCCTTAGCCCAGACCTCTCCTTTCCCTCCCCAACGCACCCATACCACTTCCTTTTCCTACCGGGCTGCTCGATGTTGGATAGATAGATAGATAGATAGATAGATAGATAGGTAGATAGATAGGTAGATAGATAGATAGATAGATAGATAGATAGATAGATAGATAGATAGATAGATATACCTCCTGCTGCAGCAGCTCCACGTTGCAGTGCCCATAGATAGATAGATAGATAGATAGATAGATAGATAGATAGATAGATAGATAGATAGATAGATAGATAGATAGATAGATAGATAGATAGATGAGATGTCGCAAAGGAATGTAGTCCTTGCAAAGGAACGCAGTTTCACATCAAACAGTAATTTGTGTACTGTGCATGTGTCCGGGATGGGAATCACGGGTAGACTGTGTTCTGGAAAAAAGAAGAGGAGGAAGGACGTTGAAGAAAAAGGCAATTTAGGAATGGAGAGTGGGGAGGATAAGGAAGAAGAGAAAGAAAAGGAAGCCGTTAGTCCAAGTGTTTTGAGCACCGTAAGCTCGCGCAAGCTACAATGATGACATTGTATGAGGCCTAAACCCCCGAAGGGACCTAGCCCGGGCTATGCAACACTGGACGGCTATGACGGAATGCAGTCACCGATACGGACTAGAGGAAGATTAGTCCAATTTTTGACTGCACAGGAGCGATAGATCGCAAAAGAGCAACGAGCTACGCAGGACGATAGCTTGAAGGAAAGGGATTTGGATTGGGGATGTGAAAAACCCAAGGCGCGGAAACATCGATGAACAGAGAACGATACCATGCCGCGAGCCCCGCATTCGATTGGTCGAAGGTGGCAGGTCCATCCGTTGTCCTCGATTTGAGATTTGAGCGCATTATATCGGTTAGTCTTGTAGGCTCGTGCATCAAGGATGTTTTCCTCGACCGGGCACGTGAGCTCGATCAGTATACATATCTTGGTAGACAATGACCAGACAACAATATCGGGGCGGAGGTCAGTGACACAGATGTGGACAGGAAAGGCTTGCTCAGAACCGGTGTACTGGGTTTGGAGCTGCCAATCGTTTGCGGTGTCAAGCAGGCATGGACGATGAAATGACTGCCATTTAGACTTCTGCTCGCCCTCTTTCACAAACATAGACTTTGATTCATTTTCGTCTATACGGGAGCGTTTGTTATGGCTCTCGAGGTGTTTTTGAAGGGGAGCTTCAATAGTGCAGAGCACAGAGTCGTGACGCCAGGTATAACGGCCTTGTTTGAGGGCAACATGGCATCCGGAGAGGATGTGACATAAATGTGCTTGACCAGAACAGAGAGCACACTTGTTGGGAATGATTCCCCACAGACGTCTAAGGTCGGGGGTAATAACCGAGTTTGTGCTTGCATTGATGACCCAAGAGATTAAGCGGGGATTACGGGTTCCGATGAGGCGAGCCCAGGAGAGGTCAAAGGGGCATGCGTCTTCAAAACGAAGAAAGCACCCTTGCATGGCTTTGTCCATGTCATGCACTGTGGTTGCCTCAAGTATTGTCTCACCAGCTAATTCTAAAATCCTGTCTTTGCGGTCTGTGATGGAATGTTCTTTTGTATAGCGACCATGGCCAAGTCCGAGATGATCGGATTGGCCTCGATGTTTGAATTCAAAATCAACTTGTGCCTCAAGCTTTTCGAGCACAGGCTCTGGTTTCCAGATAGTTCGAAACGTTTCGTGTTTCGTCAGGTTCATCGCATACATGGACGAGAGGTGTTTATCTGGGCAGTACTTCAGCATGTGAGCACGGTTGATTTGAAGTCGCTGGTAAAAAGAGACGATGGACTGGAGCTGTAGACCGAATTTCGAGCGTGGGCGGTAAAGGCAGGAGACCAGAGCTCTTTTGTAGATATTGACCCATTTTTTGAGGAAGCGGGTCGCAATTTTCTCAAGGGTTTTGGCGAAAGATAAGCAGAGGTCATAAATGAGAACTGGCCAGGCAAGTGACTGGACAGCATAGTGCTGGTAGAGCCAAAGTTTCATAAAGCCATTGATCGAGCAGCTATCGATGGCTTGCATAGAAAGAATGAACTTCTTTTGGATTTCTGCTCGTTGTTCGTTTTCGCTGAGGTCATGGTAGACAATCCATCCGAGGTCTTTGAAAGGCTTGTCAGCGATGAAGTTAATTGGTTTGCCAGTAATAGTCAGGGCGGGGTCGAAAGGTCGGAACAAAATCGGCATTAATCGTTTGAGACCCTTATGGTCGTCGGCTTTAGTCCAATATTTGTAAGCAAGGCTTTTGCATTTGGGCGGTTTCGCGGCCATTGTTCTGGTCCATGTCAGAAATTTGTCTATCATGTTGATGGACGATTGACAGTGTTTCGTGGATCGGCTGTGTAGTTTGAGGTCGTCAGCATAGGCAGCTTCGTGCACGATTACTTCATCCGTTGAGGTCTTATGTTTGAAATGGTAACCGTTGTTTTTGGTCAACGATGATAGGAGGTCAAGTAGTAGAATGAAAACTATATTGAAAAGGAGAGGAGAGATGCAGCATCCTTGAAAGACGCCCACAGCAAAACGAAGGGTTCTGATGACCATTCTTTCCCTTCGATTGTGGCTAGTAAGAGTTCGTAATATAAGAAGATCATGCGTGCAAACATAGGGGGCACGTGGTACCACCAGAGAGCGAACTGGATCAAGTTGTGATTTACGCTTCCAAAAGCGTTTTTTAGGTCAATCCATGCTATGACCAGTTGGCGATAGTGATCTTTTGCATTTCTGATGGTAGCCTTTGTGGTAGCAATGTGTTCGGGGCATCCTGCAACGTTACGGAGGAAACCCTTTTGTTTTGCTCTGTCAAAGTATTTGTTATCCAGCAGAAAACTCTCTAGGCGTTTTGACCACAAAGAGAAAAATACCTTACCCGAGCAGTTTGTCAGAGCAATCGGACGATAGTTTGAGGCCTGAAGTGGATCGCCGTCCTTATGAAGGAGGGAGATAGCAGCTTGGGCCCAGCTGTTAGCTACATCAGTTGTCCAACACTTGACTATGAGTTTGTGTAAGAAAGATAAAGCGGTGGGAAGTCTCTTGTAAACAAGGTAGCTAATACCATCTCTGCCAGGGGCTGCACCATTACGCTTAGCGAGCACAGATCTTTTGGTTTCCAAGAAGGACGGTGGCTTGAGGTCAAAGGGGACAGTTGGTAGAGGTGGGCGAACCATTTCAGGTAAGGGCACGTAGGTTTGTTCACGATTAGCGTCTTTGTATAGGTTGGGAAAGTAGGAATCACAGTCTTCTTTGGATAGGGAGGAAGTGGTTTGGGTTGAGGGGGGATGAAACAGATTTTTGGCAAACTTATGAGGGTCAGTTCGGAAGCGTGTATTTGCTTGTCGTTGAGCGGAGCTTAAAGTTGCTTCCTTGAGACGACGGCGGAGGCGGTTACCGGTCTTCAATAATACTCGCCAAGTTTTTTGCAGGCTTTTTGCAACAGCAGCTGGAATTGAACCTGCCCTTTTGAGATCTCGCAGATGTCTCTTTTGGACCAGTTTTTGTTGTCGGTTTTGCGTGAGTTCTGTTTGGAGCCGGATTACGTGGCGGTTTTTTCGCTCATGAGTTTGTTCTTCTGTTTTTGCTTAAGGTACCCGTTGTGATATGAAGTCGTAGAGATATCTTTCAAATTTCGCTCCTGCTTCGTCACACGACAGGCGTTTGATGAGAGAGGAGGGGAGGATGAGAGGGAGTGCGGATTGGAGTTCTTCTTCAATGCCTTTCCATTCGCTTGGTGTTGATGGCAATACC
>WBZZ01006877.1:0-25925 GCA_019918135.1 Paulinella micropora | reverse complement strand
TTCACCGCATTCTGCGGCTACCGACCGAATTTTTTTTCAGCAAAGGACATTTCGGCAATACGGTAAGCTTGAACAGAAAAAAAATCGGGAGACCTTGGCGGGCGGGGAAAAATTACAAAGGTCATAATTTTTCCCCGCCCGCCATCTTCTCCCTAAATTTTTTGCTTTTCAAGCTAACGCAATTGCCGAAATGACCAAATTTTTTGTTCTGAGCTGTCCGGAACCCGGCGAACTTGGCGACAAAACAACCTTCATCGCCTTTTGCGGCAAATTTGCGCACAATCTTTCTGACGGATTCTGCGGCTACCGACCGAATTTTTTTTTCAGCAAAGGACATTTCGGCAATACGGTAAGCTTGGAGAGCGAAAAAATCGGGAGACCTTGGCGGGCGGGGAAGATTTTATGCTGTTTGTAATTTTTCCCCGCCCGCCATCGTCTCCCTAAATTTTTGCTTTTCAAGCTAACGCAATTGCCGAAATGACCAAATTTTTTTTCTGAGCTGTCCGGAACCCGGCGAACTTGGCGACAAAACAACCTTCACCGCCTTTTGCGGCAAATTTGGTGCGCACAATCTTTCACCGCATTCTGCGGCTACCGACCGAATTTTTTTTCAGCAAAGGACATTTCGGCAATACGGTAAGCTTGAACAGAAAAAAATTCGGGAGATCTTGGCGGGCGGGGAAAATTTTATGCTGTTTGTATTTTTCCCCGCCCGCCAATCTCTCCCTAAAATTTTTGCTTTTTAAGCTAACGCAATTGCCGAAATGACCATATTTTTTTGTTCTGAGCTGTCCGGAACCCGGCGAACTTCGCGACAAAACGACCTTCATCGTCTTTTGCGGCAAATTTGTGTGCTCCTCGTCTCCGCCTTTTTTTAATCTTACAAGTAGCCACACCCCCACGGATAAGCCTGCGTGTTTTCACGGCAGAACGTCGGCAGGCCGGCTCGCCTCATACCTTTGCCTGTTACCACCTGAGGGTAGCTACCGAACATCTCGTAGCATACCATGCCACCGGACGGTGACGTCGAGACATCCCAGGTCTGGATGTCCTGGTTGAAGTCACAGTTACCGGCGAACATGCTCAACAGACCACCTTGTGACGCCGCCAAGGACACCACCCAGCGGTCTAGCGGTTGGTTGAATGCACACGTACCGAGCTGGCCACAGCCGAAAGCTAGATACAGAGAGGTGGCTTTGCTAGTGTCCCAGCTGTTAATGTCTTGATTGAAGGCTTTAGCACTGTAAAAGACCCCACTCATGGAAGTTACTAGCGAGGTGTTCCAAGCACCGAGCGGTTGGTTGAAGGCCCACGCGTTAGCAAAAGTGCTAATCAGGCTGGTGACTTGGCTCACGTTCCAGCCTCCGAGCGGTTGGTTGAAGGCCCGCGCGTTAGCAAAAGTGTTCAGCAGGCTGGTGACTTGGCTCACGTTCCAGCCTCCGATCGGTTGGTTAAAAGCCACCGCCGAATCAAAGGCCTCCCTCAGCGTTGTGACCTGGCTTGTATCCCAATTGCCGATGGAGTTGTTAAAACCGGAATCTCTAAAGGTTTCGGCCAAGCTAGCTACGCCGCTCGTGTTCCAGCCGCTCAGGTCTTGGTTGAACTTGGTGCAACCCCCGAACATCCCGCGCAAGCCGTCGGGATGCGTCGCGGGTGTCAGCCACGACCAGTCCCAGTCGCGCGCGTCGCCTGTATAACCAACAGCGCCAGCCAGCAGGTACTCGGGCGCCACGCCTAACAGTGCCCGCGTGCCCCGCGTCGGCGCTGTGTAGCGCAGACTCCGTGAGTCCCCAAACATGCCGCTGGTGCTGCCGGCCGGGTGGTACAGCTGCACGTCCCCCCAGGCCAACACCTCCGTCACTCTCGCGCCCCGTACGTACCACAAGCCGTCCACCCGGCCCGCCAGCTTCAGCCAGTAGTCGCCACGACGGGGGTACGCGTGCGTGCACGTCGCGGCGTTACCATGCACGCAGGTAGCGGCGGCGGACCCATCCCCCCAATCCACACCGTACGTGCCGTCCTCGCCGGAGCCAGCGGTCGGGGACAACACGAGCGTGAAAGAGCCGCTAACGGTCACCAGGGCATAGAAGAGCGAGCGAGAGCACGCGGCGGGCCAGCGCGTCTGGTCTACCCGCGTGTATGGAGCCAGCCGTGTGCAGTCCACCGTACCAGCGTCGAGGGCAGGCGTGCTCCAGCCCGTGAGTGAGAGGTCGAAGGCGCCTGGTACGCCGGCAAACAGGCGCGCGAAACGCTGCAGGTTCGGCAGCACGGTCCAGGCCTGCAGCCCCGTGCTCGTCAGCGCCTCGCAGCCCGCCCACATCTCGGTCACGTCCTGCAGCGCCGTGGTGTTCCAGCGCGACAGGTCGAGCGACACCAAGGACGGCAGGTTAGCAAACGCGCGGCTGGAGTTGCGCAGGCGGTGGGTAGCCCAGGCGCGCACCGCCGAGGGTGTGACCAGGCCGCGGGAGTTCTCGAACATGCCGACGATCGACAGTGCGCCCGACACGTCCAGGCCGTGGCTAGGGTCTACGGGCAGGGGCGTGGTCAGCTGCGCAAAGCTGTATTCCCACGAACGCACGGACCCCGTGTCCTGCAGCGCGGCCAACGGTGGCACGTACGTGAGGCCCGGCGCCCCGTACAGGTGGTAGCCACTGGTTTCGTGGAAGCGCAGCTCTCCCCACTGCCAGATCGCGTCCAGTCGCAGGCCCGCCGGCGCCGCCGCATGCCACGCGGGCGTTAGTGCCCAGCCGCGGATTTGCTTGCCGGTGTCGGCGGTCACCACGTACGTGCCGGCGGCCGGGGTACGTGTGCGCGCACGGGGCGGCGCCCGAGTCCTGGCACCAGCTAGGGGGCGAGCCGTCCCCCCAGCTAACCAGGAACGCGGTGGCGACCTGGGCCAAGGAGCGTCGGGGGGCGCCGGCTGGCGGCCACAGCGGCCACACAAAAGTATCGCCCGGCGCTGCGGTCGTGAGTTCTAGGATCGTGGCGCCCCCGGGGCACCTCAAGACACAAGCAGCCCCGGCCGCCCCGAGGAGCAGCCAGAGTGAAAGGCGGTCTCTCATCCTTCCCTTCTGTCGTCGACTCCGGTTCTACACCCTTAAGGATGTCCGCTGCCGGCTGGGGAGAACTTAGCTGCCGTTCGTCACCCGAGCGCCCTGGGCGGGAAACTGTCAGGCCCAGGGCCAAGAAAAGGGGCGGCGCCCAGAGGGGCGGGGTGAGGCTTTTTTTTCAGCGATTTCGGCAATCGCGTTAGCTTGGAGAGCAAAAATTGGGAGACGGCTGCGGGCGGGGAAAATTACAAAAAGTATAAAATTTCCCCGCCCGCAGTCGTCTCCCTAAATTTTTTTGCTTTTTAAGCTTACCGGATTTGCCGAAATGACAAATTATTTTTTTCTGAGCTGTCCGGAACCCGGTAAACTTCACGCAAAATAGCTTCCGGTCGTCTTTTGCGGCAAATTTGTGCGAAACTCTTTCTGACGGATTCTGCGGCTACCGACCGAATTTTTTTTTAAGCGATTTTGGCAAGACGATAAGCTTGGAACAGTAAAAAATCGGGGAGACGGCTGCGGGCGGGGAAATTTACAAAAGTGTAAATTTCCCCGCCCGCCATCGTCTCCCTAAATTTTTTTGCTTAAGCTTACCGATTGCCGAAATGACCAAATTTTTTTTTAAGTTCCGGAACCCGGCGAACTTGGCGACAAACAAAATATACGAGGGGCCGCCCCTCCCTTATAATATGGACACGCGACCTTAGGCGCTGAAGTTTGACTTCGGAACAGTGATTGGTAGCGCGGGGACTTCGGCCTCAATGTTAACGGGCTCGTTGTCTGGCGTCAGCAGCGGCAACGAGGGCTTGCCTTTGAACAGATTATATTGTAGCAGCTTTTTCATGAACTCGTACGCACTCTCAGTACTGCCCAGAGCTTCGTAGACATTCCTGTGTAGCGGGCCGAGCTGTGTAATGTTAGGCGGGCCGTCGGTAGGCAGCGAACAAAAGGACCTGTACTTATCTTTTACGATCAGCATGTTCAACCACCTGAGCAGGCACGCAAACGCTAACTGCTGGCGGAAGGCTAGGGTCGAATGGCGAATGTTAGAAAAGGGCGGCCCCAGCAGCTCGATGCACGGGCGCAGGTACGCATGCAGCAGCATCGGGAGCAAGCCGTTCGCGGGAGCAAGCCGTTCGCGGTTGCTCAGCATGAAGAAACTGTTCTCGATCCTGGCCCCGCTCCGGGCAAACGCGTAACCGTGCGTGCGCATAGAAGCGAGCACTGCACTGCTCCAGAGCTCGGCGGGGCGCACTGGCCTGACGTTGATTTGCGTCCACACAAACACCCATTCCTCGCTGCTAGGACGCCGGCGCAGGTCCCACCAAGCTTCAAACATGCGCCGGAGATCCGTCAGAACGTATTCATAGCCCTTCCAGTCTTTTCCTGACAATTTCCTAGCTAGATCCGCTGCTAGGTCACGTTCAGGGAAACAATTGGAGCACCGCTGCGTTCCCAGTATTTCCTTTTCTACGCAGCGCCACTCCCAGACGCGCTTCTGTTCTCGTCCCTTACTCGTCGCGTCGTGCCAGAACTGCACACCAGCAAACGAGCTTTGGTCTTTGTGTAGTTCGTGCCATTCTGTCAGCACGGCCTCAAAACTCAGACCCTTGTAACTATCGGGGTAAAGAGAAGTACTAAGGCCCCCCCAGGCCCAGCTCAGATTGATAGTGTAGTAAGGAATACTTGACCTTACGCACAGCTCTCTTCTACAGCAAGACATTGTAGGTGCCTTTTCTTTCTTGCTATGTTAGTTCTTTTTTTTTTGCTATACAGTGACCTCTACAAAACTTGGAAAACGACAGCTCTTCTACTGCTGCCTCTTTGCCCTTTCCCCCTCCCCCGTTTCCCCCCTTACCGGTTCTTTTACTAGGGATCCCCTCGGTTAAGGCGAGAGAGCTACTAGGGCCGGTCTACAAGTTTTTATTAAACATTTACAAGAACCAAGGAAAGCTTTTATTCCAACAGTTCTTTTTTTTTTGAATCTTTAACAAACTTTTTTTGTTTAGTTTTCACTTCGACGCGCGGCCGTACACCCGAAAGAGCCAGAAGCACATGGTCCCCGACGGCCGGTAGTCGAGCAGGGACGCCCGCCAGCCCTCCCGGCCCAGCAGGGCGGCCAGCTCGGCTCCGTACACGGCCCGTGTCTGTTCCATATCGCCCGCGTAGAACGTCAGCCTTTCCAGCGCGCCGCGGCCGCAGAACAGCGTCACCGCCAGCAGCGTGCCGGGCCTCGGGTCCAGGCGCGGCAGCAGCAGGCGCAGGCCGCGCAGGTTGCCGTGCAGCATGTCGCAGAAGTCCAGGTACGCCACGTCCCAGCGCGTCTCTGTGCCGGCGGTTTCCAGCAGCTGCTGCAACGAGCGGCGGTGCACGTGCACGCCCGGGAGCTGCAGTTGCTCGAGCGCGTCGCACACGTCAGCGCAGAAGTTGGGCACATCTATCGAAATCGTGGCACCGCTCGCACCGCTGGCGGCCCGTAGCGCGCGGCAGCTCGCGCCGTCGTGCCCGTCCAGCACCAGCGCCCGTATCGCGCCGGACCGCGTCTCTCCTAATGTTTGTGTGTGGCGGGCGATGGCGGCGTTGCAGAGTTCCTTGAACTTAGGGTCCCTCAAGTTGTTGAACGTGTCAAGGGCGCGGGGTTTGGCGTGGCTCTGCCCGTCAAGGGCGGCGGCCGCCGCGCTTAGTTCTGCGTCGAACAGCGGCACGGGCGCGTACTGGCTCCTGCCGTGCCAGCGGTCCCCGCCGCGGTAGATGGTTTCGGCCCACAGCACTCCGTCGATCTCTCTGGCGCGCTTGCCGACCTGGTACTCGTGCGCGTGGTACCTTACCTTTTGCAGCTTGCCGCCCAGGATTGCCCGCGAGATCAGCTCGGCGCCGCCCGTTACCTCCCACGCCAGAAACCAGGCGGCGCGGCTGTCGCTGGCCAATGCCTCGTCGTGCCACTGCACGCGCGAGTTTTCGACCGAGCCGCCGCCCTTCCGGGCCTCGCGGGCCGCCGTGGCGCGCGACTCGTACTCGGTGGGCCAGTACGATATAACCAAGGCACCGTCGGGCGGGCCGTCACGCAGCTCGCGCACCTCGAAGCCGTGCGCCTGGGCCCTGCGAGTCTGCTTCTTGGTCGTGCCCTCTGTTGGCTGGCTGTCGCGCGGCCGTCTGGTGTGCAGCTTCACGGTGGATGGACGCTTCATAATTGGGAAGGGCGAACTCGGAGAGACTTTTTTGCTCGGTGTGTTTTTTGGCCCCTAACTGGCCGTGCCCCAGCCTTTCGACTCCCCGTGCGGCCGGCCCCCCCCCCCCCGATTCCAAAAAAAGAGAGAGAGTTCGCGCGCGCGGGCTGTGTGTGGGTTAGGCACCGGTGGAGGGGGGGGGGCCGCACTGGTGTGGGTTAAGCACCGGGGGGGAGAGAGCCTCCCGCGCCTTTGGGGCATTCTTTGTACCATCATCACCGCCAGAAAGACGCGTGTGTGTGTGTGTTGTAACTCCGTCGAGGGGTGCCCGCCAAGCACGAATTGGCTTTGCTTCTTTTTTTTTTGTGGTAGCTCATGCGGACAAGGTCGGGCCGTGCTCTCGCAAACAGCGATCCCAAGCCCAGGCAGCGCCGCGGGCCACGCCGCGAGATTATGCCGCCGTGCGAGGAACTGCGTGCCAATGTCGTGCCGCTGTGGGAAGCACACAGCGAAAACACGTACCCGCTGGATCTCGTGCTGGCCGCGCTGGCAGGCGACGCAGACCGTGACCAATTCCGCCTGCTAGACAAGCGAGAAAAGCGCGTAGTGGCCTGGTGCGAGGCCGCCGCCGAGTGTAATCTGCCCTACTGCGAAAGCCGCAGGGACGGCGGCGAGTACGTTGAGGAACAAGGCGAAGAAGAAGAGGAAGACGACGAGGAGGACGACGAGGAGGAGGAAGAGGACGAAGAGGACGAAGACAGTTCCTCGCACAATGACCAACAAGGGGACGACGGAGAGAACGGCGGCGACACAGGGGACGGAGAGAACGAAGGCGGTGCTAGGCCCGCGTGCCTGCGCGGGTCAGCCTCGCACCGGAGCCATTGCCTCTGTGGAGAGGGCATCAGCAACCTGTCCGTGCTCGAACACGTGCCCAGCGGGCGCGTCTTCTTTGTCGGGAACCTGTGCGCGCGCAAATTCGGGCGCAAGCCGGCAGTACGGGCAGTACGGGCAGTGCCGGCAGTCCCTGCAGTGCCGGCAGTACGGCAGTACGGGCAGTGCCGGCAGTGCCCCCGCGCAAGCGCCGCCGCCTGCCGACGGCAGAGTTGTCTGCCTCGCTGGCGGAGGGTGTGAGACAGCTGGAGGAGCGCTCGGGAGACGACGTTACGATCCGGCGGCTGGGGCTGGTCCTGCAGGCGCTGGGGCTGCTCGGGGAGGCGTTGGTCCAAGCAGTGGAACCTTGACACTCTTTCGACGTTCCCTCCTCCATTTCCCCCCAACGACGTTCCCCCCAACAACTTTTTCTCCCCCCCCCCCACCCCGACGACGAAACGAAAGGCGTGTGCAGGAAAGGGGAGAGAAGGCAAAAAAAGACATTGTGTGCGCCCCCCCCCTCCCCACACCCTGCCAGAGTTTTCATCCGAGAGAGAGAGAGAAAAAGGGCCCCAACATTTCAATAAAAAGAAAAAGAAAAACAAGAATGCAGGGCTTGTTGGACAGACAGCCCTCTTCCGGCCACCGGCCAAAAAGAAACAAGGCCAGAACATGTTTGCCAGAACATTTCAAGCCCGCGTTACAAGACAGTGCCTTTAGAAAGTGAAGGTACAGAACCGCCAAGCACTGAAAAGACGCCCCAGTTCGTCTGCGCTGTTCTGCGCAAGTGGTTCAGGGCCTGGCTGCAGGAGCTCGCGTACTTTGCCCGGTGGAACCCCGTGTCGCTGTCACTGTCGCGCATCGCGTTCGTGGGCATCTACACTGCCATACTCACGTCGCTGTACCTGAGGAACAGCCTGCACATCCCCGGCATCAGCCCCACGGTGCCGAGCAGCATCCTGACGGCCGTGACTTTCTTTACTAGTTCGGTGTACGCCCGGGCCGAATCCCGGCGGACGCAGAACATCCGCGAATTCAACATGTTTCTCCAGGCGTTGATGTCCCTGGCCCTAGCTCTGCACTACCGCCTGGGCGGAACGCCGCAGGCTAGCCCGGGCGACAACGGCCGGGGCGACACACTAGAAACGGATTCCCGTAGAAAGGTCGCCGGTCTCATTGAGCAGCTGCAGCGCATCCTGGACACGCACATCGAGGCGGCCGAGAAGGGCCGGACCGCGAGCGACCACGCGTGCCAGCTAGACCTTCGTTGCGTGCGTGCCGAGTGCCGGTGCGCGGACTCGCTCAAGCAGGTTAAACACGGCAACTGCACCCGGACCGCGATGCTTGGCGCACAGCTACAGCTGTCGCGGTTGCGTTTCGAGGTGTCCGAGCTGCCCCGTGATCAGGTGTGCTACTTCGAGCCCCTGCTGCTGGAGCTGGAGCAGTCCGTGCGCCGGGTGTCGGGGCACTACGTGCCCGAGATCTCGCGCGTCGTGACTATTTTTGCCTACACTTCGGTCTGGGCCTGGACCATCTACCTGCCCTTTGCCCTCATCCCGACCACGCAGGGTTACATCTCCGTGCTGGCCACCTGCTTCTCGTCGGTCTTTGTGTGGGCCATCACGGAATCGGCCGGGGGATCGATGACATTTACGCCCGCGAGGAGACCGTCAGCGACCACGACGTTCAGGGGTCCGTCCAATATACCAAGGAGGTCTTGAACGAGATCCGGGGGGCCGAGGTTGTCTTTAAAAGTTAGCACCGAAAGCCTTTTTTTTTATTAACAATGAATTAAAAAAAGAAAGAAAACTGAGTGCGGAAAATCTCCCTGGGCCTGTTCGAAAGGAAGCGCGCGGGGGTTAGACAAATGTCCGTCAAAAAAAAGAAGCTCCTTTTTAAGAGTCACTGCGGGCGTGGCTGGCCGGCCGTGAGCGGGTGGTTGTCTAGGTTCGCTATTTTGGCTTCCAGCGTATTCAACCGCTGGGACAGATTTTCGGGCAGGCGCAGTTCTTGCAACGTCTGCCGTAACAGCATGAGGCTGTTCGAGACCTCCTGGAGCCTAGCAAAAAGATCTTGCATCAGGGAGTCCGTGAGCACAGGCCGGTGGGCCGCTACGACGGGCGCGGCGGGCGCAGCGGGTGCGGCGGGCGCGGCGGGCGGATTGTAAGGTGGCTCGTAAACTTCCAGGGCCCCGGTCCTAAACTTGGACGCGTAGTCTGCCATTTGCTGCTGGTTCGATCCCAGACCAAACACAAAAAAGAAATTTGCGTGCCGGTATTTCTTTTTCCGGGGGTCGGCCGCGCGCGGGAGGGGAGGGGACGGGGGGACAAATTCCCCCCGGGGGGGGACTCTGGGGGGGGGCCGACCAGTCGCGACAGCTGCTGAAGAAGTGGAGGGGGGGGCCGACCAGCCGCGACAGCGCTGAAGAAGTGGAGGGGGGGCCGGAAGCGAGAGAGAGAGAGAGCAGAGGGAGACTGGGGGGGGGGGAAGAGACTGGCGGGGTGGGGGGGGAGCTTCTCGGCTCGTGTGTGTGTTTCTTCCAGTCATTCCTCTTCCGCCTCCCCCCGTTATCCCTGCCTCTTTTTGTGTGGTGCCCTTGGTTTTGATCTTCAATTTGTTTTTGATTTCTGCTGC
Organism: Paulinella micropora; assembly: GCA_019918135.1. NCBI lineage: Eukaryota > Cercozoa > Imbricatea > Euglyphida > Paulinellidae > Paulinella > Paulinella micropora. The sequence continues at coordinate 16,207 of WBZZ01006877.1, read as the reverse complement.
TACACCCTCTTTTGTCATGACTTGAGTCCGAAATACATCTGGTCTGAGCCTTGGATCCCTCTTTTCTTGATGTTTGGCGGATCCCATTTATATTCGCAGAGGATCAGGTCAAATCGACGAATCTGTTTCTTAGGCAATACTTCTAGTGTAAAGCAGTTGTCCAGCCACACGATCTGCGCGTTCCAGTCTTGGCTGGCGCTGCTGGTAAGCGCGCAATGGGCGAGAGAGTCGACGTCTAGACAATCGTTGGTTCCGTAGGGCGTGCCGGGCAGGTCGGGCTGATTTGTTTTGTCTATGTAAAAAAACTCGTGATGTTCACGCTCGTTTCTACCTGGTCTTTGCATCAACGTCTCTTTCTCCCTTTTCCACAAATCCCGGCCGCGTTTCTTCGTCCTTTTAAACAGCGTCGTATCAAACCGGCACAACGCCGCGCTGTAGTCCTTCACAGAAGATGGGCCAGGCGCTTTGACATCGCAATTGGCTACTAGCGCAAAGCCGTACGGTGGAAAACGCACTACAAACAGTCTTTCGTTCGCCGCCACGACGACCCAAGGAAATTCCTCTTTGCGGTCATGTTTTTCGTACCAGCCTATTTGCACGCGTTCTTGGAACTGGCTGAAAACCTCATTTGGTAAAACATTGCTAACCGGCTCAATTATATCTTCCCTTAAGGACTTGAGGTTGCTGGCGACGTTGCTTTTTTTGCCTGCTTTAGCACTGTTCGCAACCGTGAACAGGAGCGTGTGGCTCTCCCAGAACGGTTGGTGTCTGTCCCAATACTGCGTGTTTTGCCGCGCGCTCGTAAACAGATGCAGATGGTCCTGGAACATAAGCGGCAGACCGGTGATGGCGACAAACATGGTAGCTACAGGGGTAGCTTGGCTGCTTCTTTCTCCAGGCCTGCCAACAAACCAACGTCCTGTCGCAAATTTCCACAGCTAGGGACTACGAGAAGGCACCTGTCCTTAACCGAAATGTCTTGGCCGCCGAAGCAAACTGTCCAACCGGGTTCTTGAGGGTCTGCCCAGTGTTGCGGCACCACGCGATTTTCGCCCTTTTGCGACAGTGCCAGGTAGCCGTCCGGTAAACTTTGGTCTAGACGCGCCAGCTCTTTATTAATACCGTCGCTGTTTAGCAGCAAGACGAGCTGCGTGGCTTTGTTCCTGTGCTGTAGATCCACTAGTTCCAGGCTCAGGTCTAGCCTTTTGCGCTCGGGCACAAAGCCCGTTTCGTGCTCGTGAAATTTCATGTCAGGACAGATTTATTAAAACGGGTTCTAAAAAGAGTCAAACGCGGGGAGAAAAGCAAACACACGCGCGCTGAAATCCCCCCCCCCCCCCCCATCCCAGAGGCCCCAAAATCATTCGGAAGGCAACACCCCCACAGAATTTTCGGGGGGTCTGTACAAGGCCCAAGAAAAAGCTAGCAGCCTTCGCAAGACGTTGCGACCTGGGGGGGCAACAAGCCGCTTGTTGGCCCCCTCCCCCCATCACACACTGTGCCTGAAACTTTCGAGCACAATTCGGGATGGGGGGGGCCGGCCCCTATTCTTTTTTTGGCGGGAGGGGGGGCCGCAACACGCACGATACTACGACAAGGCACCTTGGAGAACATTTTTTCAGATCAGCAACACACACCCACCCGCAAAAAAAGACATCTACACACACACCGACAATCACACACACACAGCCCTCGTTGGTGTGGTACAGGCCCGACTGACTGCGCGTAGCATCTTCAAGGCATGGAACCCTCCGCTGTACCTTTATCTCTCCCGCAACCTGCGCGCTTGGTATCTTCGGATCTCCAATCTGTGCAGCCCTTGTTGAAATCCTTGCAGCAAGCCGCCGCTGCGAACCAGGCCGCCTGCCTCGAAGTGGTCATTGCTTGGAAACCAGCTCTCCTCCCGGAAGACCTCCCGCCGACGCCACACCCCTCGCACCTCTGGTTCGACGAACTGGAGGCGGGCCTCCGGATTTTCACTGGCCCCGAGTTCTACCTCAGCCTGTTCCGCTTCGCGGCCGCGACCGGCCTCCGCAACTCTGTCCTCGTGCGCCTGCCTACCGCCGAGCTGTTCCCGCACGTTCCGTCGCCGGAGCTCACCCGCGCCCTGTGCGGGCTCGGCGGACGCCGCGCGCTGGACGCTCTGAGACCGTTCTTAAGGCAACCGCTGGACCGCAGGCTCGCCGAGGACTGTCCTTTAATCACCGGCTGCGTAATCATGAGCGACACTTCTTCAACGCGGGTGTGCGCCAGGCTGAGCCAGTTCGAGTTCCTGGCACGTTGTTCGGAAGCGGGCGGTACCTTTGACGCTGGCGCCTTCCACCGGAAGCTGGAGCTGCACGGGACAGTCTTGGTTTGTACCGAGGGCGCGCACTACTGGCAGGTCCCGCCGCATGTCGCGTCACCGCGGTTTGTGCCCTTTGAAATCCTGTACCAACTGCACAGACAACGCGGCATCGACCTGCGGAAGCTGTTTCGAACAAGTCAGGACCAGGACGGCGACGCCGCGTACGGCCTGCCGCGGCGCGCGCGCTACTGGTTTGCCAAGGCCTGGCTCGACGCGCGCGACAGGCAGGTGGCCCTGGGCTTCCTGGCAACTTCCGCGACCGGCTCCTTGGGCGCACCCCCGACGCCGGCCGTGCTGCGCCAGATTTTGCTGGAGCTGCGATTCTTCGGAGAAACCCACGGCTGGCTGCGGGACGACCTGGCGGAGCCAAAGGAGCTGCCAGAGTACAGGCGCGCGCGCGAGGCTGCCGCCGGCCTAGAGCGCCTGCTGGGCCCGCTGAACGAGGACATTAAGCATCGAGCCCTTGCGCTGTCCGCGCAGTGGATCCCGTCGTTACTAGACGACTGCCTGCGGCGCGCCCTCAAGCACGTGCTGGGCTTCGTGCTGAACCCAGCCGAGCGCGCGCGGGCCGTCGAGTGCGAACTCGCCAAGTACGAGGACAAACAGCGCCACAAGCGCCGCCGTACTACTGCTAGCGGCTAACGGGCCGTGCGTGCAGGATCGAATATGATTGGTACACCCAAGTTGAAGACAAAAAAGAAAGTTATAGCTTATTAAAATCGAACGATACAACTCCCCCAAAAAAATTGCGTCTGCTTTTTCTGTGTATGTTTGCAATAACCTGAATTATTTTTTTAAAATAAGGAAAACAAAGAAAGGAAGGAGGGGACACACAAAATAGCGCCCCCCCCCCCCCCTTCCCCTTTCAGCCTCTGGCCCGACCCATGCGTGCGGCAGGGCACGGGTAGGGGAGGGGGTGCGGTGTGGTCCGGGTAGTGGGTGAAAGAAAAAACGAATAATGCAGCGGCGCGCATACACATCTATATATAAAAAAGCAAAGAAAAAAAACACTGTAACTGTTGTACAGCTGAGCTTGGGCGTCACAATCTTTTTCACGGATAAGTTCCATGCATAAAGGCACAGCAACATTGCCAGGCACAGAAGCAGTTTATGCAGCCTGGAATGTGATTGAGCAGGCCCACCAGGGTGCATCCGAGTTCATAACAATTCTAGATGACTCTGGACGCTGGGACCGGGCTATTAGATCCACCTCCAAGTCACCTAGTGTTCGTGTGCTGGGGTCCGTGTCAACGCGCGAAGCTGAGCGCGTGTTAGCGCTGCGTAGAGATTTCAAGGCAGTGGAGCTGTACGAGCTGTCCGACGCCTCGCGCGATACCTCCCAGAGGAAACGTATCGACTTTCCTTTCTGGGGACAAGTCGACAGTGTAAAAATCTCCGGTTTGCATTCTTTGCAGTTAGTTGCACCAGCATCCGCCCCTGAGCTTACTCGCCTTACCATCACACACTGCTCGCGAGCAACAGAACTTCCAGGCCTGAGCTTATATCCCAAGCTACGAAGGCTTGACGTACACGATACTGTTATAGCCAACCTGCCCTCTGCTCTAGAGTCTCTGGCCAATGACGCAGAGACGTTGCAAGATATCGGTTTTACTTTACGACGCGGTGCCAGGACACTGTCAGACTACCTTGGCAATAAAGTACAGCCACAAGTGCTCCGTATCCATCACCGCGTGGCACAGAGTGGGAGAGATTTTGTCCTTGAAGCACAAGAGACCTCTACCTTGGACAAATTGACCTCCTTGCACCTGAATCAAGGTGATCGCGACGGGAAGGTAGCCCTAACAGTTGAAAGCCTGTCGGCTATCGCGAGTCAAGCGTACACAGGCAAATTCAAGGAGTTGTGTATTGTCGGGTTTCAGCTGGGAACCAGACTGCTGATGTTTCTGAAAGATATCGCCGACTGTAGAACAACAGACACCGGAGAACCGACAAAGACTCTGCACGTGCTGTGCCTGAGGCGGTGTTTTATCGGCGACCCGTCTTTAATCCCAGGTATGGTTTATCAACCTTAGCAACATCTTCAATTTTCATTTTTTTATACTTTCCATATTGAAGAAAAATATCGGTTTGCTGACCGAAGGTCGCATCTTCAACTACGTTGGAGTCATTTTGCTGGTATTCTTTCTTTAATATACATCCTTCTTCTGTACATGTGGCATTCGCTATCTCTTCACCAACATTAGCCTTGATTTCAGTGATACTAGTCTCTTTTAAATCAGTTGTCTTAAAAGGTTTGCTTTCTTCTTGATGACCGAAGGTCGCATCTTCAACTACGTTGGAGTTGTCCGTTATGGTCTCCAATGGAATAACTACTTTTACATTGTCGTCGCGGGGTTTATATTGTTCATAGAAAGAAACAATGTCAGGCTTTGTCCATTTAATCGTGGGTTTCTTAATTTCAATATCAAGGTTCCATTTTTCAATTTCATTCAAGTAGTCCTGTTTGGTTGTCAGGTCGCTCATGATATATAAATATTAAAAATAATCATTTAGCAAAATATTAAACATATTTTTTTACTTCACTTTTAATGTCTGTAAATTTATCAAACCACGGCTGTTTCATAACCCATTCAAGATATGCTTTGTCAATGGTAGCAACATCTTGAATTTTTTTTCCTTTGTATTTGCCAAACGGAAAAACATCGGTTGGCTTTCCTTCTCTACTTTTTTCAATTGCCTTAATTTCTTCATCAATCATCTGTTGTACATCTCTTACTGAAAAGAATTCCTTATTCTTCTCAATTGAAAGTCTTCCAAATTTTTCAGATAGTCTGGTGAGGGTGGTCATTGGTCTATATAGACTGGTAAAAAATTTAATGGAAAAAATTAATTATTTGATATTTTGTTCTGACTTCGTCATCACAAAACATCGTTTTATACTTTAATGGCTGACGATGTTTGAGAATAAGCGAGAGTGTGTAGCACGAAGTGAAATTCTCAAATATCAAAGCCGTAAGGGATACTATAATTTTCGTTGATAAACTCACGACCGCACCACTTATTTTCATTAACTTTCTTTTTCAAATGAGTATTGTGTAAAATACTGAAATCTGGAATATCTTGTTGCTTACTATTTCTACTCATATGGATTTTCTTCATTTGGAAATCTCTACAATTTTCAATACTTTCTCCATTATCCATTGTTTCGTAAATTTCTGGGTTTAACTCTTTTGAATTTAAGCCTTTACCTCTTAAGTGATAATATCTTTTTTTAACTCCTTCATTTTCGTAGCCTTCAACGATATGAACTCCTTTGCTTTTATGTTTTAAATCATTCTTGGTTAATGAAGGTATCATTGCTTCATTGGTCGTAAATTCTAACATATACAATTTTGGTGTTACCCATATTCCTTTTATTATTATTTTACATCCAACTCCTAAATCGTCAGTAATACCCCCGAGAGATTTACCACCCAACTTTTTAATAAGTTTAGCTGAATTCACGTGTAATATCAAACTATCGGTATCGGTGTAATAAAAGTCGTCTTCTACTTCTCTATTCGGATTTGCCTCTTTTATGTAATTACACATAATTCATCTGCTGTATGCTAATATAAATGCTCCGTAGTGAGAAGGTTTCGTTATGCTATCTTCAACCAGAACTTCATTTCTGGGAATTCCGGAAGCGTGCCATAATTTTTTTCCATCAGTATCTGTGAATTCAACTACATCTGAGATATAGTGTTTATTCCAGAATTTCCAGTATCCATCATTAGTTGTTATATATTCTGTTTTAGTCGGAATAGGTCGTTGTATCATTTTACCATATAACGAATTCATAAATAGTTTTGCTAATAGATACTGCGGTGTGCCTTTCTCGCTAGTCTCTTTAGCCTGAAACATTTCCTGAATGTATTCATTGAATACTGGTTCCGCTTCTTCCGAGTAATAGCCTTTATGAATTGCTATCTCATAACCTTCCTTAACCATATCTTCAATATCTACAGATGTAATCCATTGGTTTTTCATATCTGTTAGGTTCCATTTTAATGATCCCATTCTATCTCGACCGACCCTTGAATGAAGTAAGTTTTTAGGAGATATATAATCAACATTGTAAATACCGATTGGGAGATTATTAATATTAAAAGGTGCTATCGCCTCTTGTATTTGTCCGACCATAAAGAGATTAAGCATCGCAGTCGGATAAAGTGATACAACATCCGCATCAATTAAATAATCCGTCAGTTCGTCAAATGAGATTTTTCCATTTATGTAATCATTATATTGATTTGAAATAAATCTCTTTTTACTCGGGTATGTCCGTGCTCCGATTACTGCTTTTCTAAAGGCTTTTTCTTGTTCTATTGTTGGAAGTCTTACATCATGCTTTCCGTCAATCATTTTTTTTCCAAATATTGAAAGCAAGGCTTGAAGTTGAGATATATGAAGTTAGATTAACTGAATGTTTTTCAAATATCTCTGAGTTTAACTTGTCATAGAATTCTTTTAAACCCATAACATCACACTTTAGATATTCCAGACATTTATTTTTTAATTCATCGCACATCGTTTCCCATGTCGTAGCCTCGTCGTGGTTAAAGTCTCCTTTTAATGTCTCACACTTCATATTTTCTAAGTTATCCTTTAAGGTTCCTTGAGTGTGCTTACACATATCCCACATTTTAATATTTCAAACTCCAGAGAGATAATTGATCCGTTATTTATTTTTGACGACTTCGGTTTAATTCCTCTTCTAATCAATTCTTGTAAAATGAAGTAGTGGTCGAAGTTGGCCCCATTAAAACCATTTACATAAAGAATTGGTTTTTCATTTTCTTTTCTTCTTCCCTTTCTTACTCCTCCTACTTTTTTCGCTGGTGTTTGTATTTTTGTCTTCTCCCATTCTTCCTTTAATTTTCTTCCTCTTTCTAGAAGTACATCAAGAAATTTTGAAATACAATCTTTACCAGCATAATATTTAAATCCCTCTTTTCCTTGTGTATATCCGACGATATAGCAATCGTGAATATCAAACCCTGAAGCAATCAATTTGTTTCTCCAAGTTTCTAAGTCGTAATGAAGGATTTCATCTTTATTATTATATTTTTCTGGGTAGAAATTAGTTAATAAATGTCGCTGACCATTCTTTAGAATTCTAGTATTAGCATAATTTATTTTTTTCGGATTGCATGTGTGCTTATCGTAATATTCATACAAACATTTTTCACATTTGCTTTTATATCTTTTGATTAAACCGAAATAATGATTATTATCTAAGTAAATCATAATGTCTGCTTCTTCTCCAATATCATTTGTTCTTATGGTTTCTTTTGTTTAAGCATTCGTAATCTCGTATGTCTTATTTTCTTTTATGTATTTATTAAGGATTTGTCAGGCGATAGAGAATGGAATAGGACAATCTTTGAAAAGATTAAATTGCTCTCTTATGTCATTACATCTTTTTCTGTTAATAATTGGAATATTAAGAATATCTTTACAAAGGAAGAACAAGCAGTTATTATTTTTGCTGGCGGGAGAAATTAATATACTTTCTTCTGCTTTTTTTTTTTTTATATACATTTTTTCTTTCCTTCGTAGCATCCTCCACCGCTCTCTTGAAATATTACAACTTTAGCATATTCAATAATTCTGTCATAGCCAGAACCGGAAGCCTGAATATTATCTATGGTAAATTCATTTAACATTTCAATGAAAGCATCATAATCCTTTATTTGAAAAGAATTAAAAGATTTCTTTTTAAAATAGGTGTTAAATTTTTTTGATTCAGTTATATATGTAAGTGAAACATTGACATCGGCATTTCTTGTCATCCCTTTTCTTTTCGCATCTAACAATATAGGGAGTAATACTTCGTGCTCTAATTTGTCAGTATCGTAAAAATTTATATCTAACCCTGCTCGTTCCTATGTGAGAGAATTTGATTTATTATCTCGTCTAGATTTTAACTCAACTACTTTGAATTCCTTCTTGCTCTCTCTAGTTGTAGTTTTCCTCAAATTCGCTCTTACCTTTGCTAGTTCTACATTTTCCTTCGTCGGTCTGGGCGGTAAGGGTGGTGGCATATTTTACTTTTATATAAGTGTGGATATAAAAATAATAAAATAAAATGGAATTTTTTTATTTAATTATAATAATTAATAGAAATTAAAAGTTTAAATAGAAATTAAATTCATTTTTGACATATGTCTTTTTGAGTTATTGTGTGTAATGAGTGCGGATTGAGATACTCCTGTAAAATTACATAACTCGCAATAATATTTTTTGCTTTCTCTTATTCTGTCTAGTTCTTCCTTTTTCTTAGCGACCAAAATACTTTTGTTTTTATCATAATACTTTTTTTGATACTCTCTTACTTTCTTGCTTTCTTTTTCATAATATTTTCTTTTGGTATTCTTTATGATAAACTTTATTGTATTCAATTCGTTTCTTTTCATTTTCATTTGTAAAAACCCTTCCTTCAAACTCTAGTCGTGTTCTTTTTACATTAGAAACACCTGCTCCTTTTGCATTGTTTAAATTTAATGTAGGTTTCAGTTCATCAATGTATTTCTGTTCAATAGCCCTATGTTTATCAATATTGTAATTTTCAATTACTTCCTCGCGAATTAAAAAACACCTAAAATTATTCATTCCTTTGTTGTTCATATGATTGTATAACTTTCTATTAACTCCTTTCTTACATAGCAACTTATGATGACTAAACCTACCCGATAAATAATATTGTGTCGTGCTTCCTATATAAAATTCCTTGTCGTTTTCGTCAATAGCATTGAATATTTTGTAAATTTTCAAAGTTGTCATTTCTCGGTATATATAATAAAAATAATAAGTTTAAAATAAAATTAATTATTTATTTTTAAAATATCTTTCTATGTCATCATCTCTTCTTATAGTTAATTTACAAGGTTTTCCGCCTATCTTAATTTCTTGTTTTTCTGCGAAGTGGTCTCTGTGGAATTGACTTTTTTCGTGTGTGTATTTATTGAATATTTTCAATGTCTTTCCACATATACATACATAAGTCTGTTTTCTCTTTTCTTTTACATACTCTGCTCTCTTATGTTTTCTTAATTGTTTTCTTTCATCAATCTGGACATATATATATATATACTATATAAAAGAAATAGAAACGGATAAAGTCCGATTTGATATTTAATAATTGGTGGCACTATAGACGGCTAAAAATGTCATCATGTGGTTTTTTCTGAGAGGATGCGAAAACAAAAAATCATACTTTTCGTTTTCGCACTTTTGGCCAACTTTTATAAAAAATTTTATGAAATATTTTATAAAAAAGTTCGTTGATGACAAAGTCAGAAACGAATAAAATAAAAAGATAAGTGTGCTATAGTGGTACCTATAGTAGTAAAATTTATTGATTTTGATATTGGTGTGTTTTTTAATGTCTTGATAAATTCGCTCTTGATACTTCTGCTCCACATTCACATTTTATTTTTTCTTTTGCTTTCTTGTTTATTTTATCTCTGTTGATTTGCTTGTATAGTTGTTTAGAATTAGGTCTTATACTAGTCTCCCATTTACATAAATAGACCGCTGGGTGGTGTCCTTGGCGGCGGCACAAGGGGGTCTGTTGAGCATGTTCGCCGGTAACTGTGACTTCAACCAGGACATCCAGACCTGGGATGCCTCGACGTCACCGTCCGGTGGCATGGTATGCTACGAGATGTTCGGTAGCTACCCTCAGGTGGTAACAGGCAAAGGTATGAGGCGAGCCGGCCTGCCGACGTTCTGCCGTGAAAACATGCAGGCTTATCCGTGGGGGTGTGGCTACTTGTAATATTAAAAAAAGGCGGAGACGAGGAGCGCACCCGTCTCCGCCCCTGCCAAGCCCTCACCACAGCACCCGGAGGGGACGATGTTCTTTTTCCCCCCTCAACACCACCGACGCCGGAGCTGGGGAGGAGACCCTGCCCTGGGAGGTTGCAACGCCCCGGCGCCCAGGCCGCCGCCCAGGCACCCAGCAACATCCGGCTCAGCGCGCGTTGGGCCACGCCAAAGCTTTGGCCAGAGGTAGCGATCCCGCGCGGGGGGTCCCCCCCCCCCCCCGTGCCCCCGATTTTTTTGCTCTCCAAGCTAACGCGATTGCCAAAATCGCTTTAAAAAAAATTCGCGTCAGATCTGGCATGTCCGGCCCCTCGGCGCTGATCACCACTATTGTGCGGGAGAACCCGAGCGGGGTAACGCCGTTGAGGGCCGCGCGGTCCATCAGACCCTTGACTTGCTTGCTGGCCTCCTCTAGGGTAGAATACTTTGTCCAGACCTCTTGTATTTGATCGGATGAAGCGCCGCTCTGAAAATAAAAATTACCCGAAGCAAAATGGAAGTGAAAAAATTCTCACATTCTCCCTGTGCTATCCTGACTGAGGAAAAATCTGTTAAAATATGCAAACAAATTATATACTTTATAATATAATATAATATAATGTTTACTATAAAATCTCCAAAATCATCAACATAGGCACATTGAAGGTCAAATACGCTGAATTTTAAGTTTTAAGGATTTGGGGGGGGGGTCTCGGAGACACGAACGAGAGAGAGAGAGAGAGAGAGAGAGAGAGAGAAGAGAAAGAGAGAGAGAGAGAGAGAGAGAGAGAGGAGAAAGAGAGAGAGAGAGAGAGAGAGAGAGAGAGAACAGACATTACTAATAGCGTCCGAAGGAGATGCTTGCAGCCCCGTGTCGACGCGCAGCTGTGGCTTGCGGCTGAGCCGAAGTTGAATCGGGCATCTTGTGCAGATTTCGGTCGCGGAAGGAAACTCAAATTCTGTTAAAGTTTCCGAATCGTAGTTTCGAATTTACAAGTAAAGAGAACAAAAAGCTTTATTGGCCTAACCATCCGAACTCGTCGGAAGAGTGTGGAAGGGAAAGAGGGGCTAGGCTCAAATATTTCAGTCCATCAAGTTTACAAACACTTCCAGTTGGCGGCTCTGATGTACACTCGGAACTCAGAAACAGCCGCACCTAAAAACTTGAGGACTGAAACTTAACATTACAAAGACCGGCACGCTCTACTAGTCGACTTTAGAAGACCGGGTGGAGGAGGGGATAGCGGAAGGTAAATATTAAAAAGTGGAGCAATACTATCCATCGAAGCCGGATAAGGAAGCCGGGCGGAGGAGGGGAGAGCGGACAGTGTACTAACCTTAGAGTGACTGAGCAATCCCAAGGACCGGGACAAACCTACACTAGACAAGGGAAGGCACCAAGCGAACAGAGCAGGCCAACCTAGTGACTCGTTGTCCACGGCAACTACAACCAACGGAAGCACCAAACGGTCCGAGGGAGACAAGAAAAAGACGGAGAAAGCGGAACCAGCAGAGGTCATCGGCGATCACGTAACGCCACCAGAAGCCCAGAAAAGACGGAGAGAAAGAAAAAAAGAAAACAAAACATCACAGTCGCTCATGTGGTACGACTTTGCGCTAAGCATAACATTACTGACAGTGTCCTGACTGCTGTGTGGACTCTGATGAGTAACCTGCTGGAGGCAGTGAGTCAGGAAGAGATACCTGTTCATACATGGAGAACGTGCAAACGGCTGCTAGAGAAAGTCAACAATAGCAAACTGACAGTATTTAGACGATGTGAGCAGGAGTGCAGTCTCACGTTTGCGATGGATGCTGCTGGGAGGTCCTGCGCTGGTTTTTGTGAAGCTGGCCATGCGCTGCGAAGGGAAATAGTTATCGTTGCTGATATCAACGAGCAAATCCTTGCTAGTATTCGCAAGTACAGTTGGGAAGACATGGAATTTGTCACTACAGAACATCGAAGTAGGTTTCAAGATCGTCCCAACACTATGTGTTGCATCGCCTGTAGCCCTCGCTTCAAGGAGGTTAATGCACGCTGCGATCGACGGTAGCTTGGTAATACCCATCATTGTAGGAACGGATGGAGTGCCACTCGTGACTGGCAGGTGGGGTAAGCAGCGGTCGGCGTGGTTTTCATTTCTTGACATTTGTTCGACTAAGTATCCATACGACCATGCTCTGGGATTAATTATGGGGGTCCATCCACACCCAAAGACTATACTGTGTCCATGAGCCCACTGCAAATGCAATGGCTCGATTTAGAGAAGCCCTTCATCGCGGTTGATTTAAAACAAGTAGAAAGGAATGTCAACGTGTGTTTGCTTTTACATGTCGGCGACGGTCCAGGTAATGCCAAAGTGGCAGGCGTTTGCAATGTCTCTGCCTACGATGCATGCAGATTCTGCTTTGTTCGCCAGGAGCATTTGTGGGGCACGAGAAAGTTTTTTCGTAACGATTTCAGAGCATTCCTACCTGAAAATCATGAACTTCGACGCGATCGAAGATTTGGTCCTCCCTGCCAGGAGCCAAGACCAGTCGCGAAAGTGGATGCTTTCATGCGTTTGCACGGAGCAGTTATGGCACGAATTAATTCCGATCAGGATGCGAAGAAGGACCTGGTGCATAAGCACGGCGTGAAAGGCATGCATGTTTTCCATAAAATCGGAGGATTCGATACTGTGCGAGACACCGCCTTGGACTGTTTTCATAGGACTAAAAATCTGGTTGACGCAGTCATGGATGCAACCAAGCCCCTCAAGAAAGGGCATTCTAAGCTTTACATTCCAGTGCCGGTGTGGAATAAACCTGCTAGGTGAGAATGAGCGTCCTGCCGCCCATTCAGCGCGTGTGCGTACAGCCAAAGCAATGTTTCAGCGAACGTAAGTATGTATGTATGTAATTGCGATAACAATACTTGCGTGTGTTGCAGAAAGGAGCTGATTATTGAGAACAATGCAAGGAGTGTGCCGTTCACTTTCAGTAAGAAAAAGGTAGATATATTCATCCAGCGCTACCAATCCTTCAAAGCACCACGAGGGTGGAAAGGGACAGGCACTAAGTACGTGAAGGGGGAGTCTTTGAAAATTGGTAATTGCATGTTCCTGGTGAAATTTTGTTCGTCATGGATATATCAGGGATTGCTGCCAGCTCAGCAGTATCGGTGTCTGCAGCAGTTGTTTGGAATTTTGAAAGTTTTGTTGGGATGGAAGGTAGTATCAAGCGATATAGACTGGCTGGAGGAGACAATATGGGAGGACTTGGCAGAAACATCATTAGTGCTGCCTGCTACTGCCAGGGTGTTGTGGTGGCATTACCTAGGTCACTACGCACAACAAATGCGCGACTGGGGATCACCGATGAGTCAATCAACAGCTAGAATGGAAAGACGAATGGGCGCAGTAAGTGAGACTTCTCACAACCGGCTTCACCCTGAATTGAACGTCGCTAGGCGTTACGTGAGGACTCATCCTACTCATCCGGAATGGGATTGCCGAGCGAGAGGTGCGTGAAGGGATAATAGGCTCAGTTCTTGCAGGGTACGTAGAGCCAGATACGAGCGATACTAGCACCTTCGTCAACGTGTCTTGTGACGTTCCGGGACGCATAAAAACTATTGGGACTACTGAGTTCTGCACTACTCCTGGCACACGGATTAACATGAATCGGTTTCTTCAGCAAAATCGCCATTTGTTTGCTCAGTGGACCCAAGTTACCAAGGTAGTTGGCTTTCGTCAAGCAATTGTGCAGGGTCATACAATGTTATGCGCAGATGCTGAGAAAGCAGGTAGTACATGCGCAAGCTATTTCGAGACGGTATCAGACATAGGAACTAGGTTTCCTGAACTGATGGTCGCTGCGGGAACAAGGATCGTTGGCAGGGTGTTAAGGTTTGTGCGCATGCTGCTTGAGACTGTAACTTGTCCGAGATGGGAAGAACTGGCAGAGGTAAGTCTTTTTCAGTGGTCAACTGAAAGGGAAAGCGCAGACGAACCTGAGCATTGTGTTGATTTCAACAAGAACAAGTATGCTTTGACAGGCATTGCCGTGCGAGACATCCATCACATGGTGCTTATTGCGCGTAGCCCGAACAATAGAAACCATGAGAAAAGATATTATGTACTGCCATGTGACGTGGATGCTGCAGGGTACGGCCACATGCAAGATTAACATACTTGTGTTTGTTACGTAGATATTCGGCCCGTAGGGCACATAGGATGGGGGGAGTTCTGTGAGTAATAATGATAATAAATTAAGTATTATTAAAACTGCTTGGTATTAAGGACTTTCAGCTAATGATCATTGCCAAACTGCAGTATAGGGGTAGGGGGGGGGGGGGGGCAGCAAATGAACTGGGAATCGCAGAAGTAGGTACGTTGAGCCTTTACCCATCCCTCTCTCTCTCATTATGATAGTCATGGCTTCCGAAGAAGGTTCGGTCGAAGGGATCGAGGAGAAACAGTGAATGAGGAGAAACGAGAGGCTAGGGTCATTAATACTGAGAATTCACGAATGGGACGCAAAAGAGCTCGTGTATCCAATACATGCAGCGATACGTATCTCGGGCTAGAAGCAACACATGCCCTCTAACTACATCTATTAATATTACACCTCGGCTCTGCCGGCCCCCAAATCTTTAACTTTACATTTCGAATAAAACATGTATAGGAAAATAGAACCTGTCGATTTTAATTGTTATTCGTAAGTCATAGTGTTGAGTTTGAAATAATATAAAAAATTTTAATATTACTAATATATACTAGATCTGTTTTGCAAAAGCATTGTTTCATAAGAATATATTAATACATAAATTAATAGTATATGTACATTCATATCGCTAATACTATTCAGTTAAAACTACAGCAAGACCTTGTTGATTAAAAATAACTGTTTAACAGATATGTAAATATGATTTCCAGTGTTTTGTTTTGCAATACTAAGCGTGGATCTTACTGTCTAGGTGACATAGCATGTTTTTAATGGATAGACACTAAAAAGCCTACGGTGACAGACTTGTCAGAAAATGACACACACAGTAAGACACGATATGGATATCGTGCACGATATCGTGCACGATATGCATATCGTGTCAAATTCATATCGTGAAATGACACGATATGTATTTTTCAAAAAATTACAGCCGACACGATATGGATATCGTGCAATGACACGATATTGACTTAGAAAAAAAATCAAAAAAGAAAAAAAATTAATGAATCATCGTGTAAATACACGATATGTATATCGTGCAATGACACGACATTGTCTTAGAAAAAAATCCCAAAAAAAATTAATGAATCATCGTGTAGATACACGATATGGATATAGTGCACGATATCGTATTGATTTAGAAAAAAATTAAAAAAATTAATAAAAAATTTAATGAATCATCGTGTGAACACACGATGTCGAATTGACTTAGAAAAATCAAACCGGAACGTCTAAACAGAGACATGAATATATCCAAGATGCTGAGAACAAAAGTAAATTTCATTCTGTCGCATTAATTTAGTTCGCTTGCAGCGAGTCCCTTTCTTCGTTGCCGCCACGCACTGCGCAAGCTGGCATTCATCATAAACACTACATGCAAATACAGATATATCTACACGAGACGTTGAAATGATGCTACCTCAGTCCGGGTTGTTCCATGTTTTCCTCTTGTCCTCTGTGCTGGTGGCACAGGTAGCGCAGCTCACCTTCGTCCAAGTACTTTCTGGAAATGATGCGTGTGCACCTTCCTCCCTTCTTTGTTTTGCCACAGCAGCGCGCCAAGCGACGAAGAAAGCCAAACGGGGACATCGGGGCTCAATCTGAATACTCCAAACAGCCACCTTCAAACACAGAGACAAACAACTTCTAATTCCTGCAAAGCACAATGATGCGCAGACACGATATCGTGTGAAGACACGATATATATCGTGTGCATACACGATATCGTGTGCAGACACGATACATTGTGTGCAGACACGATACGTGCATAAAAGCCACCTACAAACACAGAGACAAACAACTTCTAATTCCTGCAAAGCACAATGATGCATTGAAGCTACC
>WBZZ01006876.1:340000-349117 GCA_019918135.1 Paulinella micropora | reverse complement strand
AAGAAGAAAAAAGGGAGGCGTTTGTACCAAGGAGAACGGGGCGAATTCCGGATACTCCACCAGAAACTATTAAAAGTTTTATTACTGATTTCTGGGGTGACGAGCCCACGTGGCCGCGTTCACTGTCTGAAGTGAAGAAATGTTTACGGACTTTATTCGAAAATAATAAGCCGTATACTATTATCCTGCCATATAATGAGAAGGCGATATGGGCGCAGGAAATAAGGGACCGGCTTATTGATCATCCTATACCGGTACCCTCTCGCAAGCAACAGCTAGTGGTGGCTTGTCGTATGGGAACTCGTGAGCAGAGCAGTGCATACAAGCGGAAGCTCAGAGACCTCGACAAGTTGAAATTGATACCGCAAGCATTCACATGCTTTGATGGTTTTTACACCCGTAAAGCTCCTTTGCAATACGCGAGACTCATTGACATGCTGGTGGAGCTCGGTAAAGATGATGAGCCGGACACGGTCACGTATGAAAAGACGGGCCTAGATGATGTCTCGGAAGAGGACTTAGGCTTGGAGGAGGACAGAGAACCCCTCAAGCAACATAAGCAGATGTCTGATGAAGATTTTCAAGAGGCGGCGCGGAAAATATTGGAAGAAGGAGTAGGCACGGAGAAGGAGAAGGAGCTTTTAAAAGCCAAATTAGAGGCAAACAAGGAAATTTTTGACCCTCCACATGCAGGTGGTGTCAAGCCTGAAGATTTCACTGCGGTTATTTACAAAATACCGGGTGCGGAGCCGTCACCGGCACCACGAAGGGCGAATTTGAGTATACATGAGGCGAAGATAGCGGAGGAGCTAGCAAGACAGCTGCTCAATGAGGACTTTATTGAGAGATCAACATCTCCAATAGTCTCACAACCGAGAATAGTGCCGAAGCCAGGAGGAGAATGGCGCCTGACAGTTAACTATGCTCGTGTTAACAAGGTGCTGGAGGAAGAGAGAAATCCTCTCCCGACATTAGAAAAAGGAAGGAGAGTACTGCGGAATGCAAAATTCTATTTGGTCATTGACCTTAAGAATGGCTTCTGGCAGATACCACTGGAGGAAAAGTCCAGATGGCTGACGGCGTTTGTGGTGGGTATGGAAATATATCAATGGAAGGTGCTTCCGATGGGCCTCAAGCAAGCCCCAGGACTTTTCCAGAAGGCGATGCAGAAGATGTTGAGCAGTCAGTACGATGATTTGTCTGACGGAGGGTTTATGAGAAGGCGAGGACAGAAGGCGGGAGAATATGCATTTTGCTATATCGATGACATTATCGTATACTCTAACACAATGGAGGAGCATATCGATCATTTGTCCGATATATTCAGGCGCATCGGAGCTTTTGGCCTGAAGTGCAATCTAAAGAAGCGTCAACTTGCCAAGACGAGTGTGACATACTTAGGGTACGAGATCTCCCATAATCGAGTCTCGATATCCAAAGAGAAGAGGGAGGAGATTATGAATCGACCGATACCGAAGAACCGCACTGAATTGCACTCATTCCTTGCGATGGCGCAATACTATAGCCAGTTTATACCCGATTGGGGTGCAACACGGGCTAAAGTGGAGAAAATGATAGATTTTGGAGACTTTGAGAAGTGGGACGAAGAGGCTTTGCAAGCGTTTCATGCGCTCAAAGATCTCATTTACAAAGACCCGAAAGACGGAGGACTGGTGTTAACGATGCCCGACTTTACGAAACAATTCGTAGTCGATACAGACGCATCTAAGTTTGCGATTGGGGCTGTATTACAACAAGAGGATGAGGAGAAGAAATTACGCCCAATCATGTTTATTAGTAGGAAGTTGTGTGCGGCGGAGAGAAACTATTGCACAAGGCAAAGAGAGGCGTTGGCGGTAGTATGGGTCCTCAAGAGGCTCAGAGAGTATTTGTGGGGAGGACCTCAATTACTGTCAGAACTGATCATCATAACCTGTTATGGTTGATGAATCATGAACAGACTGGACTTTTGGCGCGGTGGCAAGCGTTCTTGTCTTGTTTCGATTTTACAATGGTCCATCTACCGGGAAAGCGAAATGTGGTCGCTGATAGCCTCTCTAGGCTAGAGTTTAACTCAGAAGTATCGGCGTAGGTGTCCACGGTGGAGATGGAAGACTTGTCCACTGACAAGGTATGAGGTCAGCCACATTGAGGCGATGGAGATGGCGAATGGAGTCCGATATGACCGCACAGGTCTACGGTACAGTCCACAAGGCCCGGATCACGGGATATGTTGTGAGCTACATACCCAGGAGGACGCTGAGTGGTCCTATGAGGTATATGAGAATGCGAAGGCGAACATAAGAGAGGAAGAGGAGACGCAAGAAGTTTATGCGGAGCCTCCTCAAGAGCGGAGAAGTGACCTAGACGATGACCCGGAAAGAATCGGGGTACGGCTAGAAGATGGTACTATCCATATAGCCTCGCCTACCGCATGGAGGCAACAACAGGCTCAAGATCCGGAGTTTAAAGAACTGATACAGTTATATCAGAACCCTGATGAGCTACGGATGACGAAAGCGATCAAAGATCAGATGAAGGAGGTGGGATGGAGAGATGGTCTACTGTGGTACAAGGGCCTTCACGGTCGCTATGCGTCACAGCCGGACAAATGGACCCTTTGGGTACCGGAGAGTCTGAGACGATTTATATTTGTCGCAGCCCACAATTGCCCACTTTTGGCGCATCCGGGTCGACAACGAACTCATATGTTCGTAGCGAGGCGATTCTGGTGGAAGAAGATGAAGGAGGAGATAGATCAGGCGGTGGATGCATGCATCCCGTGCAAGATAAACAAAACACCACTGAAGGCAAATTTCGGCCTGATTGGCAAATTTCCTCTTCATGCGGGGATGTTTGAGTTTATACACATTGATCATGTGGGACCTTTCCCAGAATCGAAGGATGGTTACAAATACCTCCTTACGGCTATTGACAGAGCCACCAACTATGTGTGGATAATCCCTGTCAAAGACGTTACCGGCAAGACGACGGCCGAGGCGCTGATCGATAGGATCATCTCACAGATCGGAGTAAGAAAGATATGTTCTGATCGAGGCTCGGACTTTAATAACGAGGTCATCGACAAACTATCTAAGTATTACGGGATGAAATGGCAATATGTTACTGCCTATAACCCGCGAGCAAATGGGAAAATCGAGCGGGTACACAGAACCCTCAAAGCCTCGCTAAAGATGTATTGCTCGAAGAAGGAGAATCAAAGAGCACGGGTCGAGGCAGCACCATCATTTGCGTTTGCAATGAACTGTCTACCCTCTACGGCGTTAGGAGGCTCGAAGAGCTCAATCTCGCCATATCAGTTAGTATATGGGCGTGAGCCTGATATCCCGACTTCGCTCCTTCACCCAAAAGACACTTGGGCGGATGCGGATGAGTTGTTTGGGATGAGACATAGAGTGAAGATGGAGGCGGAACAAATAGTCAGGGCGCATAGAGAGGCGGAGCGCCGAAAGACTGATGCTGAAGGGGTGCGACAAGCGCACTTGGATCAGATCAAGTTCCAGGTCGGGGATATTGTACTATTGTACCATCCTCAGGTCCCGAAGGGAGTCAGCTCTAAGCTGTTCACTCACTGGAAAGGACCTTATCAGATTATGGAACAGACGGGACCTCTGAATTACAAGATCAGGGGTAGAGGGAAGGTGCAAATTGTGAATGTAAGAAGGCTGCTTAAGTATGATCCCTTCTTACTGGAAGATGAATCCGTTGAGGAGGCGTTAAAACGGATGAAGGATGATTTCAAAGAGGTGCCGCCCATCCACAAGGAGGCTGGCATAGACCAAGACGATGCTTATCGGGCACCGATAGCTGAGAAGGAGGAGAGTGAGGTGGACAGCAAGGAGAAGACTGACCGCATAAGCGCGGTGGGGACTCAGTCCAAGTCTCCGCGAGAGCATAGCGGAAAGAAGGAGAAGATCACAGAGGCGCAGCTAAGGAGAGCGCGGAATGATCTTATCAACGACCAACCGAGGAAGGCGATGAGGTCGATGCGATCAAAGGACGTCCACCAGGAGGAGGAGGGGATGGACACTGACCCAAACGCGGGCAACGTTGAGATTGTCCATGAGCGATGGAAGGAAGGCGATGCGATAGCAACCATCGCATGGGTGAAAAATGTTTTCTATCTGATGAGACCAGCGGAACAGCATGTCGCTGATGACACTCTCTCAGACTTATACTTGATGCGGGTCGTGGCGGTCCCACGACAGATGCGTGTCACACGGACACTCAAAATATCATCAGCCGCAAAGATAGTACAACCGATACTCCAGTTCTGGAGAAGTATGGACCCGGTTGAGGATCCAAAGGCAAGACATTATCTGCCAGTATACAAAGACGCAAAAAGTCTCGAGACATGGGATGATACAATTACTCCCAGAGACAAGGATTACACTGCGTGGACCATTCAGACACTGCCAAGAGGAGTGCTTGATGTCCCTTTTGAATTATCCTTGGGCGGAATCCCTAACAAGATCTGGGACACTCTCGAACAGTCAAAGTTCGATTTAACTTTTGTTGGTGGCCCACCACCAGGCAAAGAAATCCGCGCCAGAAGACGAAGGCAGTAACAAAGAAACTATTTTTTTTCTTTATGCGTCTCAAATAAACTGATTGATTGCCAACGGCGTATCATGATTTGATCATGCATCATCAGTTATTATTATGAATATTAAACTGATGACTCAGTGATATAACTTGGCATTCGATCGCAACATACGAGTGCGAAAGGTCGATCGACGATGATACTACACCGTATACGGGGATCGCTAGTGTATTGAGCGATGGTGTTCCCGGGTATGACCCTTTCCAAGTCCTGGGATGATGTTCTCGAAAATGAAATGTTCTCTGAAACTTTCCTTAAATTATTTTTTACGATAGATTATATACTGTCGTACCTGAGCACGGTCAATCTCTACTTGTGTCGGTATATCGCAGGGTCGGGTACATACACCTCGACTTCGGATATAGCTATTAGGACTGGCCCCCTAATACTATATCATAGGATATCCGCTTTAGACAAGGGTATGTCATTAAAAAAGACAATGTACTTACGATCTCCCTGTGAATAATAATAATAATAATGATAATGATAAGAAGAAGAAGGAGATCAAAGGGGGAATCGTACTACAGCACCACGTTGCTTGTATTTTTTATTAATAGTACGTTTGTTCTTGACATACTGCCGAAAAAAAAATTGAGGGGAAGGAGTTCAAAATTTACAAGAAAGGCTAGAGAATCCGCTTTGACGTGCCGTATGAGGATATATTTATCGTCTTTTAGCGTCTATCCGTGGTTCGATGCGCTGTGTGGCATGACTCCATAACGCATACTATTTGCAGAAAGAAATCAGAAGGTGTATGACGAAAATGCTATTTCCGTCATACAATCGGGAGGGGGTACTGTAGGCATCACCCCCGGATAGCAGGTAAAAAGTACCTTTTCCTGGTGACAGGTGCACCAGCTTGTTTTTCAGTATTATTTGTCCGGATTTGGACCTGATGCCATTTTATTCCTGGTCGGTTGCCGTTTTCCTTTTTGGCTTCACTGAGCTAATACAACGAGACATCATTCTCATTCTTGAGGACTGTGTTTGGTTGTATTACCGACTTTTTTCGAGCTATCGTTGGGGGCATTACAATAATAATAATAATAATAATAATAATAATAATAATAATAATAATAATAATAATAATAATAATAATAATAGTGCTTCTCTGTCAATGGCTGATGCATTTCTGCACATGCGCCTCCATCGTCTCACCCGTGAGGGGAGTACGAAGAATTGACGATAAGCTCTAATGACACCCCCGCAAGGGCAGTTCCAACACTTCCAGACGGGCCGGTATGTTCAATGAAAATACTGGTCCAGACGGATAATAATAATAATAATAATAATAATAATAATAATAATAATAATAATAATAATAATAATAATAATAATAATAATAATAATAATAATAATAATAATACTATATCTGAGGCGTACTGATGCAGCTAATGGCATATCCTCAACGGACATAAGCCTCCAATACCCTTGTTTGAGGTCTTCCACCCCCCCGTGTCAGTCTCTCGCCTGATGATCGGGGCCACCGATGGAGCTCCTGAGGGCAAGACTGCACTAAGCCGAGGTTATTCCGCAGTCCCAGCAACCTCTTGCAAGACGTCACCGAATGTGCAAGTGCATACACCAAGCGCGGTTGCTAGAGCTGCCTCGAAACCCCACCCATAACAATCTGGTGTCTGCTGGGTCCTGGGCTATCAACCAGCATATGCGGAGTTTAAGATCTTTTACGCGCGCAACGACCCTCCTCCCCAGCATCTACCACCAAAGGTTTATGGGTTGGCGTCACAGTTTAACGCCTTGAGGCCATTGGGCTGAATAATAATAATAATAATAATAATAATAATAATAATAATAATAATAATAATAATAATAATAATAATAATAATAATAATAATAATAATAATAATAATAATAATAATAATAATAATAATAATAATAATAATAATAATAATAATAATAATAATAATAATAATGAGAATGATAAGAAGAAGAAGAAGAAGATCAAAGGGGGAATACGGCACCACGTTGCTTGTATTTTTTAATATTAATACATTTGTTCTTGACATATTGCTGTTGACATTCAAGACAACAAAAAAAATTGATTTTTCTGTTTTGGTTGGAATTTCAGTTTTGGTTGGAATTTTGATTTTGGGTGAAAATTTGAATTTTTCAAATTAACTGCTATATTCGTCCGCAAAATATCGTAAATTTTCGCGAAATGTTACCGTTAAATTTGAAAATTTGAATTTTTGTCACAAAAATGAAAAACTGTCACAAAAATGAAAATCTGACACAAAAATGAAAAACTAATTTTTGTTGTTGTCTTGAATGTCAACAGCAATACTGCCAAGAAAAAAAAAAAAAAAAAGTTGAAGCTGAGGGAGGAATTTAAAATTTACAAGAACGGCTAGAGAGTCCGCTTTGGCGTGCCGTATGAGGATATATCTATCGTATTTTAGCGTCTATCCGTGGGTCGATGCGCTGCGCGGCATGATTCCATAGCGCATATTGTTTGCAGAAAGAAATCAGAAGGTGTATGACGAAAATGTTATTTCCGTTATAAAATCGGGAGGGGGTACTGTAGGCATCACCCCCCGGATAGCCGGTAAAAAGTAACCTTTTCCTGGTGACAGGTGCACTAGCCTGTTTTTCAGTATTATTTGTCCGGATTGGACCTGATGCAATTTTATTCCTGGTCTGTTGCAGTTTTCCTTTTTCGGCTTCACTGAGCTAATACAACGAGACATCATTCTCATTCTTGAGGACTGTGTTTGGTTGTATTACCGACTTTTTATTGAGCTATCGTTGGGGGCATTACAACACTCATGCAGAGACACGATGCGTCATGCCGAGGACCGTACTGTTTTAACACCGGTAAAATATTATTAATATAATAATATTAATATCAATACTTGCCACTCCTAGCGCTGAGTGGGAAGACGAAGAGATAGATATAATTATATAAGAGAAGGAGAAAAAAAAAAAATCCTAGGAATGACGCTAAACTACATCGGGTCTCTGCGGATGATGACCTCAAACTGTGACTGCTTTTTTTTTTTTTTTTTTTTTTTTTTTTTTTTTTTTTTTAACACTTGATGTTTTCTTTTGGAATCTCTTGATACCTCTTCCATTTTATCTCTTCTGCTTCCCACTCAGCTCTATGAGTGGTAAGTATTCTATTGAAACTTGCGTTAAAAAAAAAAAAAAAAAAAAAAAAAAAAAAAAAAAAAAACGGTCACAGTTTAAGGTCATTTCTTTCTTTTATTAGTAATGTATATGGCGACGGCGAAGATGGCAGTCTCTGTTGCTAGACTCTGCAACACAAAAAGAGCAACATATAATCTTGTAAGTCGCCAATGGGAAAAGTGTGGATGATTGTAATGATACTAATAATATCATCATCATCACCATCATCACCACCACCACCACCATCATCAACAACGACAACGACAACAATTACAACATCACCAGCACTGTCATCAACATAATCACTATCAACAACAACAAGAAAGACCACAACATCAATGAGAACATCATCATCTTCACCACCACAATCATCATCAACAACAGCGACAAGGCCATAAATTACATCATTACACTCCACCAGTACCATGATCATCAACAACAGCAAGCACAACAACATCAATGACAACATCATCACCTCCACCACCACTGCCACCACCATCATCATTAACAACAGCGATAGCAGCATCAACGACATCATTATCATCATCATCATCACCACCACCATCACCACCATCACCACAACAACCACCACCACCACCATTACTCATCAACAGCAACAACACCAAGGCCAACAACATCCATGACGCATATGTATACACGTATAATTTACCATGCTTTTTTTGCTTCCTTATCTCTCTCACTTGTCCTGACTGTCAGAATTCTTCCTCTGGCAGGTGATCCTCAACGAACTTCACAATGTCGTCATAGTGCTAAGATATATATATATATATATATATATATATATATGTAAATATAAATATATATATATATATAATGTGTATATATACCAAGATGAAAATATCGTCCTAGTGTTGTGTGGATAGATATACGTGTAGGTAGATATGATCCTGAACGAACTTCACAATGTCGTCATAGTGCTAAGATATATATATATATATATATATATATATATATATATATATATATATATATATATAAAAGATAATGTGTAGGTAGATGTGATCCTCAACGAACTTGACAATGTCGTCATAGTGCTAAGATATATATATATATATATATATATATATATATATATATGTATATATATATATATATATTTGCATATATATATATATACATAGAGAGAGAGAGAGAGAGAGAGAGAGAGAGAGAGAGAGAGAGAGAGAGAATCCTCAACGATCTTGACAATGTCGTCATAGTGCTAATATACATGTGTGTACGTATGTGTATATTTATACCAAGATGAAAATATCGTGCTAGTGTTGTGTGGGTCGATATATCTGTAGGTTCTATATATCTATCTATCTATCTATCTATCTATCTAT
>WBZZ01006876.1:307500-330000 GCA_019918135.1 Paulinella micropora | reverse complement strand
TTTTTCTTATTTGCCTCTTTATTATGGGGCTGCACCAGCTTTTTCTTCTATTGCATTGCTTGGGTTTTCGTTCGAAGTGTTCTATTACTTTTGTTATTGTTGTTTGTATGTCTCTAAACTTTTGGTTTGTGTCGCTGCTTTCTGTGTTGTCTTGCGTGATGTATTCTAACTGTGTTTTGAGGTTTGCTAGGATTGCGTCTTTGTTTTTGTCGTACATGTTTTTGGTAAGTCTGGGTGTGTTGTCTGTGTCTGGTTTTCTTGTGCGGGTGTGTATTATTGCGTATATGGGGTGGTGGTCTGATATGCATGGGTTTATAATGTTTGATTCTATGTTGGCATTGATGTTGGTGATTATCATGTCTATGAGTGTGTGGGATGTTGTGTGGACCATGTCGTGTCTTGTTGCTTTTGTTATTGTTGTGTAGAGGTTGTTGTGTACCATTAGGTTTTGAAAGTCTGTGTGTGGTTTATGTATGTTGTCGAGTAGGTTGTAGTTGATGTCACCTACTAGTGTTATTGTGCTTGTAGGCGTTTTCTGTAGTATGCTGTTTATGTTATTTTGTAATGCATGCATGAATTGTTTGTCTATGAGTGGGCGTCTATACATACCTATTATTGTGTGTATTGGTTTGTTTTTAAGTTTATTATTATATATTCTTAGTGTTAGTGGAGTTTTGCATGAGTCCGATATGGTTTGTTTATCGACTATTGCAATGTGCATGTTGCTTTTATAGTATATTGAGATGTCGATGTGATGTTTAGCTGTGTATGTAGGGATTGGAAATGCGTTGTTACTGGTTGGTTGGGTTATGTAGTTATCTGTGAGTATGATGATGTCTGGTTGGAAGGGTAGGAGTTGTAGGTGTGTGATTAGGTCTTGATGGTGTGCTTTGAGGGAGTGGATGTTGGTGTGGTATATTGTGATTGTATTGTTGTGTGTGTTGTTGTTTTTATTGTTATTGTTATTTTTATTATTATTGTTGCTGTTGTTTTTTATGTTCTTATTATATGTTTTATTTTTGTTATTTTTTGAAGTGAGAGACAGGTATGGTTTGAAGGATTGTGGGAGGAGGTTAGGGTGGGTGAGATGCTCTGGGGGTTTATTTTGGGTGCTCATTTAGATGTTCATGGGTGTGTTGTTGTGCTGTTGGTTTGGCTTGTGGGGTATGTGTAATTCTTTGATGATTTTGATGTCTTCTTCTGTCTTGATTACCAACCTGTGCTCCTTTGTCTGCTCCTTGAAGAAGACTTCGCCGTCTCTGGTCCAGACGTAGATGGTAGCGCCAGTGGCCTCAATGAGCTCTTTCTTTAGCTTGATTGCCTGTTTTAAGAGCATGAGGGTGTTTGGTGGGAGGCTTTCGTTGATGAATATTTTGAATGTTTGGTCTACGAGGTGTGTGCCTGTCCAGTCTACTGTTTCGTGGGTGAGTGGTTGGAGTGGGTCGTGTTTTTTGAAGTGGGTTTTGATGTTGTTTGTGCTGAAGCGCACTATGATAGCAGGTGGTTGTTTGGGTTCCTCTCGTCTGGGTTTTGTGCTCTTTGCTCGAAAGCATTTGATGATGTCACCTTCCTGGTATGGAATGTTTTTTGCATTCATCATTGCTTTCACTATGTTCAGAGTGTTCTCTTTGGGCATGTATGGTATGCCAGAAATGCTGAGTTCGCATGTTGGGTCTCGTTGATTCTGTCTCTGGCTTTCTGTGGCCTGTTTGCGTTCTGGTGGGTGGCTAGCGCTGAATGTGTGTGCATGTGTATTGGTTTGTGAGTTAGCTTGTAGAGATTTGAGAAACTCGGTTGTGTTGTTAGACCATTGACCATGCATAGCAGGGAGTGGTGTTTTTGCTTGGCGCTCTTGCAAATTTTTCCATTTGTTGAATTGGGATTTGGTTTCGTTGAGCTCTAGTCGGATGGAGTCCATGGTAGCAGTGAGCTGGCTGAGTTCAGTTTGGTGTTCTGACAGGCGCTGATCTTGCTTCTTGCTTGCCTCTGTTTGCTTCTCTGTTTGTTGGTTAATCTTGGCTTCGAGTTGGCTCGTTTGATTGCGCAGGTCGAGTATGTCTTGGCTCAGTTTGGCAGTTGCATGAATTGACTTCTCTTGTTGTTCAGTGATCATGGTTTGGAGGTCTTTTCGGATACCCTCTTTGAAGGGCTCCAGTACAGTTTGCATCTTATCTGCTATTTGCTTAAATATGTCGTTGAGGTGAGGCGCGAGCATGTTGCCAAATTGTTGTTGAGAGATGCTCTGCTGTAACGTCTTTACGTCGTCGTTGGCGTCTCCGGGTCCGTTGTCGTTGTTGCCTGTGTCGACGTCGCTGGTTCGTGCTGGTCTGGTTGGTGTTTTGAGCGGGTTGGCGTCGTCCCTTTCTTCGTGGTTGGCTTCGTTGGCTTTGCTAGGGGCATCGTTCTTGTCGCTTTGTTCTTCGTGATCGCTTTCTTCGTCTTCCCATTCGGTGGAAAGTCCGCTTGTCACTTCCTTGCCTTTTTCTTTGGTTTTTTTGCCTTTTTTCTTTTTTCTTTTTTGGAGAGAGGAAGGTCTGTTGGCTCCGTCGTTGATTTTTGGGGCTTGTTCTTGGGCTTGTTCGCTTCTTGTTGGTGTACTTTGTTGTTTTCGTTTTTTGACGGCCTCCATAACTGCCCAATGTTATAACGGATCTCTCCTCTCTCTCTCTCTCTCTCTTCTTCTTCTTCTTCGTTTTTATTGAGAGAACAATTTTTACAATCGGACTCAAGGATCGTCCACGTGAAAAGTATAGCTATTAAGTCATACCTTTATCTAAGGTGGAAACCTAGTTATTAAATCGAGCGTATTAATTGAAAGTATTAATATTAGGTCGCTTGGTATTAATCTTATTAATATTAATGTTTATGTTTAGATATGTTGCGTAATATGTAGCTTAAGTATTCATGTTATTAATATTAATGTTTATGTTTGCATCAGTAGTAATATACTAGAATGATCGGAGTGAGTGAAAATTAGTAGTTCAGTGAATATGTCTGGACAGTAGTATGAGAAGGGAGAGGGAAAAAAAAAAAAAAAAAAAAAAAAGGAGAGAGAGAGAGAGAGAGAAAAGAGAGGGGCAAGTGAAGGAGTGGTTTGTTGGTGTGGTTGGGAGACCATATTCGTTGGTCTCTCTCTCTCTCTCTCTCTCTCTCTCTCTCTCTCTCTCTCTATCTGTGTGTGTGCGTGTGTGTGCGTGTGTGTCCGTGTGTGTGTCTGTGTGTGTGTGTGTGTATGTGTACTATGTGTATGTGTATGTGTGTGTATGTGTATGTGTGTGTATGTGTGTCTGTGTGTGTATGTGTGTGTGTGTGTGTGTTCGTGTGTTTGTGTGTGTGTGTGTCTGTGTGTGTGTGAGTGTGTGTGTGTCTGTCTGTGTGTGTGAGTCTGTGTGTGTCTGTGTGTGTGTCTGTGTCTGTGTGTGTGTGTCTCTGTCTGTGTGTGTGTGTGTGTGTGTCTGTGTGTCTGTGTGTGTGTCTGTGTGTGTGTGTGAGTAGTATAATATGACATTTTTATTACCATTTTTCGTGCCTCAAAATGGTCGTTATAAATTCCATCGTCTCTTTCTATTCATTTCCCGCAAATCAATACTAAGCAACAAAACAGAAAAATAAAAAGCAAAATTTTTGATAAATACAAGAAAGCAGAATAAAGAAATTTCTTTATATTTCTTCAGAAAAATAAAAGTAAAGCAGAAAAATAAAAGTAAAGCAAAATTTTTTTAAAAGTAAAGCAATCTTGGGTGTTGCAGTACTTCCTATAATACAAAGAAACAAAAACAGACAAATAGCATTCTACAGCACACTACGAGAAAAATGTATATATCATTAAATTTTGTCAATAGCAAGCAATTGTCAATTGTCCCAAAGGAACTAATTTACCTTTTTCGTCTTCATCTTTAGAAACAACTCCGGTTCAACCACCTACCACACAAACAAGTATGGTAGATAAAATTTATTTGAAATGAGGAATGCTTTCGCCCAATTTTTTTTAAATTGAATACACACTAGTTTGTACTCCTATTGTCTGTGTGCCTGGTGATGCCGGGCGGCATCCTCTGATGCCGGCCGGCATCACTTTTTAGCGACAGGTTTTCAAAACAATCTTCCGAGGCAACCGGTGCTGATTTTGTAAAATAAACTCTAGAAAAGTAAAGGAAAAGTGTCTAGAAATCGACGGGTAAAATTTCTGCTCAGTCCTTTGAGTAAAAGTTATTTAGTTAATTCGACAAGTGCTGACCCTCAGATTGGCTTTTTTCCACGTGAAGTCGTCACGAGCAAAAAAGATGGAGGTGGGCAGCACCCTTTCGATCGCTGTTTGGAAGTTTGGCAGGGCCTGGGCCAAAAAAAATTTAGTTATCCCACTTACCGTGACATTGGTGCTTTGGGGACACTGAAAAAAAAAAAGAATCCAAGAAAGAGAAAGCATTGGTTACCATGCGTTTTGATGGGAAGGATTATTATGTGTTTGAGAAGAACTGCAAACCATGCCCCTTGCAGGCAGGGGGGTTTTATAAGTTCATAAATGGTGAAGGAGAAGAGGTGGAGATGGAGGTTTCAGAGGACGAAGAGGAGGAGCAGGAGGAGCAGGAGCAGGAGCAGAAGGAGGATGAGAAGGAGCAGAAGGTGGAGGAGGAAAACGACGATGAGGAGGGGGGTGACGACGAAGGCCCTCCTGTTTACAATCCCAGCCCCTACACACCCCTACAGGTAGCTGATGAGAAAGTAAAACTCACATCTAAGGGATTCGACTGGGTCTTGGGTCCTCAGACCGTGGACCTGAGCAGCGATCGACCTCGCCATAAGGTTATGGCGAGGTCGACGATGTATCAAAAATTCGACATCGACCCCACCCTGTACGTACTCCCCTTTCTCCCTCTGTTGACTCCCCTTTATCTATTCTAGTAGCATTACAACTCCTCAAGACTTCCTCTTTCTGTTCCTCCCTTTTTTTTTGAATTATGTTATGAATTTGCAGAGAGATTCAAGAGAGAAAATAAATTTTCGAGTCTTGCTTTTGATGCTGCTTTTTTCTCAATCATGGTGTCCACTTTGCTACCATTTTTTGCGCCATTTGTAAATTATTTTTTTCCTGTATCATCTGCAGGCACTTTATGTATTTTTTCCCGACTGAGATGTTTCCAAGTATACTCAACCTCACTTCCTTGGAGCTCTGCAAAGATCCAACCCCCCGTATGAGGTCCCCCCTTACAGAGGAGGAGTTTTGGGTGTTTTTAGGCCTCCTAATTCGTATATCATTAGCAGATAGGGGCCGCAGGAGGTGTCACTGGGGTAAGGTAAGTGAAGTGGACACAGACGGCCTGCCGGGGGACGGCTTTGGTAAGTATATGGCCCTCAATCGCTTCGCTGCTATTTTAAGGTGTTTGACCCTTGGCCCCCCCCTAATCAGACACTGACCCTTTTCTCCCCGTTCGTGCTTTTGCTGAGGCCGTTGGCAAGAAGGCAGAGCAATCCATAGTGCCAGGACTTATTACTACTGTTGATGAAAGCGCGCGAGTGTGTGTGTGTGTGTGTGTGTGTTTGTGTGTTTGTGTGTGTGTGTATGTGTCTGTGTGTGTGTGTGTGTGTGTGTCTGTCTGTCTGTGTGTGTGTGTCTGTGTGTGTGTCTGTGTGTGTGTGTGTCTGTGTGTGTGTGTGTGAGTGTCTGTGTCTGTGTGTGTGTGTGTGTGTGTGTCTGTGTCTGTGTGTGTCTGTGTGTGTGTGCGTGTGTGTGTCCTCTGTGTGTGTGTGTGAATAGTATAATATGAAATTTTTATTACCATTTTTCGTGCCTCAAAATGGTCGTTATAAATTTCATCGTCTCTTCCTATTCATTTCCCGCAAATCAATACTAAGCAACAAAACAGAAAAATAAAAAAGCAAAATTTTTTGATAAATACAAGAAAGCAGAATAAAGAAATTTCTTTATATTTCTTCAGAAAAAATAAAAGTAAAGCAGAAAAATGAAAGTAAAGCAAAATTTTTTTAAAAGTAAAGCAATCTTGGGTGTTGCAGTACTTCCTATAATACAAAGAAACAAAAACAGACAAATAGCCTTCTACAGCACACTACGAGAAAAATGTATGTATCATTAAATTTTGTCAATAGCAATTAATTGTCACTTGTCCCAAAGGGACTAATTTACCTTTTTCGTCTTCATCTTTAGAAGCAACTCCGGTTCAACCACCTACCACACAAACAAGTATGGTAGATAAAATTTATTTGAAATGAGGAGTGCTTTTGCCCAATTTTTTTAAATTGAATACACACTAGTTTATATTCCTATTGTCTGTTTGCCTGGTGATGCCGGGCGGCATCCTCTGATGCAGGCCGGCATCACTTTTTAGTGACAGGTTTTCAAAACAATCTTCCGAGGCAACCGGTGCTGATTTTGTAAAATAAACTCTAGAAAAGTAAAGGAAAAGTGTCTAGAAATCGACGGGTAAAATTTCTGCTCAGTCCTTTGAGTAAAAGTTATTTAGTTAATTCGACAAGTGCTGACCCTCAGATTGGCTTTTTTTCCACGTGAAGTCGTCACGAGCAAAAAAGATGGAGGTGGGCAGCACCCTTTCGATCGCTGTTTGGAAGTTTGGCAGGGCCTGGGCCAAAAAAAATTTAGTTATCCCACTTACCGTGACATTGGTGCTTTGGGGACACTGAAAAAAAAAGAATCCAAGAAAGAGAAAGCATTAATTACCATGCGTTTTGATGGGAAGGATTATTATGTGTTTGAGAAGAACTTCAAACCATGCCCCTTGCAGGCAGGGGGGTTTTGTAAGTTCATAAATGGTGAAGGAGAAGAGGTGGAGATGGAGGTTTCAGAGGACGAAGAGGAGGAGCAGGAGGAGCAGGAGCAGGAGCAGAAGGAGGATGAGAAGGAGCAGAAGGTGGAGGAGGAAAACGACGATGATGAGGAGGGGGGTGACGACGAAGGCCCTCCTGTTTACAATCCCAGCCCCTACACACCCCTACAGGTAGCTGATGAGAAAGAAAAACTCACATCTAAGGGATTCGACTCGGTCTTGGGTCCTCAGACCGTGGACCTGAGCAGCGATCGACCTCGCCGTAAGGTTATGGCGAGGTCGACGATGGATCAAAAATTCGACATCGACCCCACCCTGTACGTACTCCCCTTTCTCCCTCTGTTGACTC
Source organism: Paulinella micropora (assembly GCA_019918135.1). NCBI lineage: Eukaryota > Cercozoa > Imbricatea > Euglyphida > Paulinellidae > Paulinella > Paulinella micropora. The sequence goes on along the minus strand of WBZZ01006876.1, from coordinate 322,851 downwards.
CCCTTTATCTATTCCAGTAGCATTACAACTCCTCAAGACTTCCTCTTTCTGTTCCTCCCTTTTTTTTTTGAATTATGTTATGAATTTGCAGAGAGATTCAAGAGAGAAGATAAATTTTCGAGTCTTGTTTTTGATGCTGCTTTTTTCTCAATCATGGTGTCCACTTTGCTACCATTTTTTGCGCCATTTGTAATTTTTTTTCCTGTATCATCTGCAGGCACTTTATGTATTTTTTCCCGACTGAGATGTTTCCAAGTATACTCAACCTCACTTCCGTGGAGCTCTGCAAAGATCCAACCCCCCGTATGAGGTCCCCCCTTACAGAGGAGGAGTTTTGGGTGTTTTTAGGCCTCCTAATTCGTATATCATTAGCAGATAGGGGCCGCAGGAGGTGTCACTGGGGTAAGGTAAGTGAAGTGGGCACAGACGGCCTGCCGGGGGACGACTTTGGTAAGTATATGGCCCTCAATCGCTTCGCTGCTATTTTAAGGTGTTTGACCCTTGGCCCCCCCCTCATCAGACACTGACCCTTTTCTCCCCGTTCGTGCTTTTGCTGAGGCAGTTGGCAAGAAGGCAGAGCAATCCATAGTGCCAGGACTTATTACTACTGTTGATGAAAGCGCGCGTGTGTGTGTGTGTGTGTGTGTGTGTGTGTTTGTGTGTTTGTGTGTGTGTGTATGTGTCTGTGTGTGTGTGTGTGTGTGTGTGTGTGTCTGTCTGTGTGTGTGTGTGTGTCTGTGTGTGTGTGTGTGTGTGTGTCTGTCTGTGTCTGTGTGTGTGTGTGTGTGTGTGTCTGTGTCTGTGTGTGTGTGTGTGTGTGTGTGTCTGTGTGTGTCTGTGTGTGTGTGTGCGTGTGTGTGTCTGTCTGTGTGTGTGTGTGAGTAGTATAATATGAAATTTTTATTACCATTTTTCGTGCCTCAAAATGGTCGTTATAAATTTCATCGTCTCTTCCTATTCATTTCCCGCAAATCAATACTAAGCAACAAAACAGAAAAATAAAAAAGCAAAATTTTTTGATAAATACAAGAAAGCAGAATAAAGAAATTTCTTTATATTTCTTCAGAAAAAATAAAAGTAAAGCAGAAAAAATGAAAGTAAAGCAAAATTTTTTTAAAAGTAAAGCAATCTTGGGTGTTGCAGTACTTCCTATAATACAAAGAAACAAAAACAGACAAATAGCCTTCTACAGCACACTACGAGAAAAATGTATGTATCATTAAATTTTGTCAATAGCAAGCAATTGTCAATTGTCCCAAAGGGACTAATTTACCTTTTTCGTCTTCATCTTTAGAAGCAACTCCGGTTCAACCACCTACCACACAAACAAGTATGGTAGATAAAATTTATTTGAAATGAGGAGTGCTTTCGCCCAATTTTTTTTAATTGAATACACACTAGTTTGTACTCCTATTGTCTGTGTGCCTGGTGATGCCGGGCGGCATCCTCTGATGCCGGCCGGCATCACTTTTTAGCGACAGGTTTTCAAAACAATCTTCCGAGGCAACCGGTGCTGATTTTGTAAAATAAACTCTAGAAAAGTAAAGGAAAAGTGTCTAGAAATCGACGGGTAAAATTTCTGCTCAGTCCTTTGAGTAAAAGTTATTTAGTTAATTCGACAAGTGCTGACCCTCAGATTGGCTTTTTTCCACGTGAAGTCGTCACGAGCAAAAAAGATGGAGGTGGGCAGCACCCTTTCGATCGCTGTTTGGAAGTTTGGCAGGGTCTGGGCCAAAAAATTTTTTTGGTTATCCCACTTACCGTGACATTGGTGCTTTGGGGACACTGAAAAAAAAAGAGTCCAAGAAAGAGAAAGCATTGGTTACCATGCGTTTTGATGGGAAGGATTATTATGTGTTTGAGAAGAACTGCAAACCATGCCCCTTGCAGGCAGGGGGGTTTTATAAGTTCATAAATGGTGAAGGAAAAGAAGTGGAGATGGAGGTTTCAGAGGAGGAGCAGGAGGAGCAGGAGCAGGAGCAGGAGCAGAAGGAGGATGAGAAGGAGCAGAAGGTGGAGGAGGAAAACGACGATGATGAGGAGGGGGGTGACGACGAAGGCCCTCCTGTTTACAATCCCAGCCCCTACACACCCCTACAGGTAGCTGATGAGAAAGCAAAACTCACATCTAAGGGATTCGACTGGGTCTTGGGTCCTCAGACCGTGGACCCGAGCAGCGATCGACCTCGCCATAAGGTTATGGCGAGGTCGACGATGGATCAAAAATTCGACATCGACCCCACCCTGTACGTACTCCCCTTTCTCCCTCTGTTGACTCCCCTTTATCTATTCCAGTAGCATTACAACTCCTCAAGACTTCCTCTTTCTGTTCCTCCCTTTTTTTTTTGAATTATGTTATGAATTTGCAGAGAGATTCAAGAGAGAAAATAAATTTTCGAGTCTTGCTTTTGATGCTGCTTTTTTCTCAATCATGGTGTCCACTTTGCTACCATTTTTTGCGCCATTTGTAATTTTTTCCCTGTATCATCTGCAGGCACTTTATGCATTTTTTCCCGACTGAGATGTTTCCAAGTATTCTCAACCTCACTTCCGTGGAGCTCTGCAAAGATCCAACCCCCCGTATGAGGTCCCCCCTTACAGAGGAGGAGTTTTGGGTGTTTTTAGGCCTCCTAATTCGTATATCATTAGCAGATAGGGGCCGCAGGAGGTGTCACTGGGGTAAGGTAAGTGAAGTGGGCACAGACGGCCTGCCGGGGGACGACTTTGGTAAGTATATGGTCCTCAATCGCTTCGCTGCTATTTTAAGGTGTTTGACCCTTGGCCCCCCCCTTATCAGACACTGACCCTTTTCTCCCCGTTCGTGCTTTTGCTGAGGCAGTTGGCAAGAAGGCAGAGCAATCCATAGTGCCAGGACTTATTATTACTGTTGATGAAAGCGCGCGTGTGTGTGTGTGTGTGTGTGTGTGTGTGTTTGTGTGTTTGTGTGTGTGTGTATGTGTCTGTGTGTGTGTGTGTGTGTGTGTCTGTCTGTGTGTGTGTGTGTGTCTGTGTGTGTGTGTGTGTCTGTGTGTGTGTGTGTGTGTGTGTGTGTGTGTCTGTGTCTGTGTGTGTGTGTGTGTGTGTGTCTGTGTGTGTCTGTGTGTGTGTGTGCGTGTGTGTGTCCTCTGTGTGTGTGTGTGAGTAGTATAATATGACATTTTTATTACCATTTTTCGTGCCTCAAAATGGTCGTTATAAATTTCATCGTCTCTTCCTATTCATTTCCCGCAAATCAATACTAAGCAACAAAACAGAAAAATAAAAAAGCAAAATTTTTTGATAAATACAAGAAAGCAGAATAAAGAAATTTCTTTATATTTCTTCAGAAAAAATAAAAGTAAAGCAGAAAAAATGAAAGTAAAGCAAACATTTTTTAAAAGTAAAGCAATCTTGGGTGTTGCAGTACTTCCTATAATACAAAGAAACAAAAACAGACAAATAGCCTTCTACAGCACACTACGAGAAAAATGTATGTATCATTAAATTTTGTCAATAGCAATTGTCAATTGTCCCAAAGGGACTAATTTACCTTTTTCGTCTTCATCTTTAGAAGCAACTCCGGTTCAACCACCTACCACACAAACAAGTATGGTAGATAAAATTTATTTGAAATGAGGAATGCTTTCGCCCAATTTTTTTTAAATTGAATACACACTAGTTTGTACTCCTATTGTCTGTGTGCCTGGTGATGCCGGGCGGCATCCTCTGATGCCGGCCGGCATCACTTTTTAGTGACAGGTTTTCAAAAAAATCTTCCGAGGCAACCGGTGCTGATTTTGTAAAATAAACTCTAGAAAAGTAAAGGAAAAGTGTCTAGAAATCGACGGGTAAAATTTCTGCTCAGTCCTTTGAGTAAAAGTTATTTAGTTAATTCGACAAGTGCTGACCCTCAGATTGGCTTTTTTTCCACGTGAAGTCGTCACGAGCAAAAAAGATGGAGGTGGGCAGCACCCTTTCGATCGCTGTTTGGAAGTTTGGCAGGGTCTGGGCCAAAAATTTTTTTTGGTTATCCCACTTACCGTGACATTGGTGCTTTGGGGACACTGAAAAAAAAAGAATCCAAGAAAGAGAAAGCATTGGTTACCATGCGTTTTGATGGGAAGGATTATTATGTGTTTGAGAAGAACTGCAAACCATGCCCCTTGCAGGCAGGGGGGTTTTATAAGTTCATAAATGGTGAAGGAAAAGAAGTGGAGATGGAGGTTTCAGAGGAGGAGCAGGAGGAGCAGGAGCAGGAGCAGAAGGAGGATGAGAAGGAGCAGAAGGTGGAGGAGGAAAACGACGATGATGAGGAGGGGGTGACGACGAAGGCCCTCCTGTTTACAATCCCAGCCCCTACACACCCCTACAGGTAGCTGATGAGAAAGCAAAACTCACATCTAAGGGATTCGACTGGGTCTTGGGTCCTCAGACCGTGGACCCGAGCAGCGATCGACCTCGCCATAAGGTTATGGCGAGGTCGACGATGGATCAAAAATTCGACATCGACCCCACCCTGTACGTACTCCCCTTTCTCCCTCTGTTGACTCCCCTTTATCTATTCCAGTAGCATTACAACTCCTCAAGACTTCCTCTTTCTGTTCCTCCCTTTTTTTTTTGAATTATGTTATGAATTTGCAGAGAGATTCAAGAGAGAAGATAAATTTTCGAGTCTTGCTTTTGATGCTGCTTTTTTCTCAATCATGGTGTCCACTTTGCTACCATTTTTTGCGCCATTTGTAATTTTTTTCCCTGTATCATCTGCAGGCACTTTATGCATTTTTTCCCGACTGAGATGTTTCCAAGTATTCTCAGCCTCACTTCCGTGGAGCTCTGCAAAGATCCAACCCCCCGTATGAGGTCCCCCCTTACAGAGGAGGAGTTTTGGGTGTCTTTAGGCCTGCTAATTCGTATATCATTAGCAGATAGGGGCCGCAGGAGGTGTCACTGGGGTAAGGTAAGTGAAGTGGACACAGACGGCCTGCCGGGGGACGACTTTGGTAAGTATATGGCCCTCAATCGCTTCGCTGCTATTTTAAGGTGTTTGACCCTTGGCCCCCCTCTCATCAGACACTGACCCTTTTCTCCCCGTTCGTGCTTTTGCTGAGGCAGTTGGCAAGAAGGCAGAGCAATCCATAGTGCCAGGACTTATTATTACTGTTGATGAAAGCGCGCGCGCGTGTGTGTGTGTGTGTGTGTGTGTGTGTGTGTGTGTGTGTGTGTGTGTGTGTGTGTGTGTGTGTGTGTGTGTGTCTGTGCGTGTGTGTGTGCGTGTGTGTGTGTCTGTCTGTGTGTGCGTGTGTGTGTGTCTGTCTGTGTGTGTGTGTGTGTGTCTGTGTGTGTGTGTGTGTGTCTGTGTCTGTGTGTGTGTGTGTATGTGTGTCTGTGTGTGTGTGTGTGTCTGTGTGTGTGTGCGTGTGTGTGTGTCTGTCTGTGTGTGTGTGTTTGTGTCTGTGTGTGTGTCTGTGTGTGTGTGTGTGTGTGTCTGTGTGCGTGTGTGTGTTTGTGTGTCTGTGTCTGTGTCTGTGTGTGTGTGTGTGTGTGTGTGTGTGTGTGTGTTGTGTGTGTCTGTGTGTGTGTGCGTGTGTATGTGTCTGTGTGTGTGTGTGTGTGTGAGTACACATCTAAGGGATTCGACTGGGTCTTGGGTCCTCAGACCGCGGACCCGAGCAGCGATCGACCTCGCCATAAGGTTATGGCGAGGTCGACGATGGATCAAAAATTCGACATCGACCCCACCCTGTACGAACTCCCCTTTCTCCCTCTGTTGACTCCCCTTTATCTATTCCAGTAGCATTACAACTCCTCAAGACTTCCTCTTTCTGTTCCTCCCTTTTTTTTTGAATTATGTTATGAATTTGCAAAGAGATTCAAGAGAGAAGATAAATTTTCGAGTCTTGCTTTTGATGCTGCTTTTTTCTCAATCATGGTGTCCACTTTGCTACCATTTTTTGCGCCATTTGTAATTTTTTTTTCCTGTATCATCTGCAGGCACTTTATGCACTTTTTCCCGACTGAGATGTTTCCAAGTATTCTCAACCTCACTTCCGTGGAGCTCTGCAAAAGATCCAACCCCCCGTATGAGGTCCCCCCTTACAGAGGAGGAGTTTTGGGTGTTTTTAGGCCTCCTAATTCGTATATCATTAGCAGATAGGGGCCGCAGGAGGTGTCACTGGGGTTAGGTGAAGTGGGCACAGACGGCCTGCCGGGGGACGACTTTGGTAAGTATATGGCCCTCAATCGCTTCGCTGCTATTTTAAGGTGTTTGACCCTTGGCCCCCCCCTCATCAGACACTGACCCTTTTCTCCCCGTTCGTGCTTTTGCTGAGGCAGTTGGCAAGAAGGCAGAGCAATCCATAGTGCCAGGACTTATTATTACTGTTGTTGAAAGCATGGGTCAGTATAGTATTACAGGAGATAAAGTGCCTGGCAAAATGGTGGTCCCCAGGAAGCCGATCCCTGTTGGGAGGGAGTATCATACAGCTTGTGACGTGGAATCGGGCATCTGTACAGCCATGGAGATGGTTGAGGGGCAAGTGAGAGATCGACAAAAAGAGTTTGCGGCTGCTCTGGGGGGTTACTACTGCAACTACGCTTAGGTTAACGAAGCTGTGGTGGGGAACGGGCCGGATCTTTGTAGGTGATTTGTGGTTTGCCTCTGTCAAAACAGCCATCGAGATGAAGAAAAGGGGATGTGATTTTGTGGGCATGGTTCAGACTGCGCACGCAGGGTTTCCAGTGAGGTTACTTCATAGCTCAAGGGGCGGGGCCAAGGGGGATTTAGCCTCAGCTACATGCAAAAAGGATGGGATTAAGCTCGCAGCCAGCCAGAACGATCATAATCAGCAGCAGATTATAGCTACTTGCTCTATTACTTTGGAGGGTAAACCTCGGAATGCGCGTTTTTCTCAGTCACAGCCGCAGGTCCCGCGCTGCCAGGCCGTAGCTTTGTATTATTCAGCTTTTAACGCTGTCGATATGTTCAATGCCGCTCGCCACGGGTCTAATTCTCTCAACCTCTCTATTGCTACCCATGATTGGGCTAAGGTAGATTTTTTCATTTTGATTGACTTCATTCTCACCAACGCGTGCAGACATTATTTCAAATTTTCTGTCACTGTTTTGGCCAACCTTAATCTCATGAAAGGTGATGGCAGGCCGGGGTATTTCAAATCCTTGGTTGCGAAAGGGCTGTTAAGGAAGGTCATGAGGCTGAAATAGATGCTATTCTTGCCCCCCCCCCCCCCCCCCGTGTGGTAGAAGGTAGCGTCGACCCCAACCCACCCTTATGCATGCTTCTGTCCAGGTATCCAATGACCTACACTTTTAGAGCGCAAGCGGTATGACCAGTCGATTCCGGCGGAGGCTAGGCAGCATTACCAAGAACAGCTCTCGGCGGAGGAGCTGGAGATTTTGGCGTTGGCTATGATAGGGCGTCCCTGTTTTTACGAGCACTTAGACAACGCGCCGGGCTACGAGCCTATGCCCGGGCTGATCCACGAGAGGCAGAGCTGGGGTTACGTGGCGGCGTCTAGGTATGACAAGCGTACCAGGAGCCTGTTTATGTACAGCGTGGCGCACGACAACATTGAGGGGATCGTCAGCGACTACCGGCTGAGGGACCCACACGGCCCCAAGGGCGCGAGCATTCAGCACGTGCGCAACTACTGGAACAATACCGCCTCGATCTTGGAGAATTCGTACTGCGCCAAAGGCGCCAGGCCGGGGACCTACCTGCTGGGAACGCGCTACCTGTGGCCTTGGCAGTGCTACAAAAACCCCGGCGCGGTCACGAGCAGTTGGTTGTTGGAGCCGTTTCAGGTGGCCGATTTGAGTTCGCTTCCGTACGGCCAAAGTTCGCGGGCCTCTGTGGAGGCCTTAATTGGGACGTGGCAGTCTATTACGCTGGCTAGCGCGGGGGAGGGAGGAGGAAGAAAGCAGGAAGGAGGAGAAAAGAGAGCGGGGAGGGGGGAGGGGCGTGGGGGGGGGAGAGAGGGGCGGGAGAGAGAGAGGGGCGGGGGTGGGGGCGGGGAGGTACTTGCTCCGCCTGCGAGCCCCCTCCCTATCGCTCCCTCTTCCCGGTTCTATTTTAAGTCGGGCAAATTCTGGCCAACCCTTGGCGCCTCCCCCCCCTTACCCAACCTACGTGTTCCCCCATAAACTCGCAAGTGGCTCGGAAGAAGTCAGCTTGCGGCATATACATAAAGCAGCTCTAGACATTGTGGCCAGACTGACGTACAGCTTGGGACTTAGAACCATGAGTAGCCAAGTTGCCATGACGACTAATACTACTAGCAGCGTCAACAGCATCGCTGCCCCCGTGATGATGACGGCGGCGGCCTCGGCGGCGACCGGTTCTAGCGGTGGTTTCGGTGCTAACCAGGCTACCACGAGCTCCGCCGCCGGCCCGGCGGGCGCTAGCGTTACCTTTTTGGATCACGGTGCACCGGGCCAGGCGCTGCCTGGTGGGGCGCAGGAGGGCCTAACGCCCGTGCCACAGGAAAACGGGGGTGGAGCGGCGCCGTCGTCCTCCGAGACGTTGCCGCCGCCGCCCGCGGCGTGCACGGATTCGACGGACCCCGGAGCTCTCCCTCCGGCTGCGAGCCCGGACCCGATTTACTAGTTCTCAACGGGTGATGCCGGGGGTGCCTACCAAAACCCCTTGGCCCTAGTTAAAATGTCCAAGATAGTCGACCACGTGTCGGAGGTGATCGACGCGGACGTACCAGACCCTACCTCCAAGGAGCGCGTGCTGAAGGCCGTGCAGCGCTTGGTGAACGCGTTTGCGGGCGAGAACCAGGAGCTGCGCAAGCTGAACAACATCAGAAAGTCACGGCTTACGCAGGAGGCCAGGGGGAAGATTACCCGCCTGTACGGAATATTCAACGACCCAACCAAGCAGAGTGAGATGCACAGAGAATGGCGCCAGCTCTGCGAGCAGGGCCAGGTGCGTGAATTGACCGACGAGAAGGACGCGTTCCACCAGAAGTGGGGAGGTTCTGCCTGGCTATCGGCGGTGCAGACGGCCGCGGCTTCGGGGTTGCAGCTAGCGCCCGGCGCCTGGGGAGATAACAAGCGCATTCTGCAGCAGGGCGCGGCGTCGTCGTCGTCTTCTTCGTCCTCGCCTGCCTGCACTCCTGGGAGCTCCAGCGCCCCGTCGGTGGCCGCCCGGGCAGCGGCAGCTCCCACTCCGCTGCACATGAAGCTCAGCTATGCGCTGGCCAGGGCCGGAACTACGCTGGAGCCGAACACCGGCGCGGGGAGCGCAAGCCTAGCCGCCAAGAGCGCAGGAGAGGGCCCGGCCGGTGCCGCCTTCAATAGGACGACGACGACGGCGCGCGCCCCGACCCCCATGGTGAGATCTACTACTATTACGCCGACGACGGAGGTGGCGGCGTACGGGGCCGCAGCGTCCGCCACTCAGGGGCTAACTCGCAAGAGAGCGCACGCAGAAACACTTGCGCCGCCCCCGGCTTTTGGGCAGAACCCCGCGGAAGAGCGGGAGGAGCAAGTACATGCATGTGCAGGGCCTGCAACTGCGAGTGCCGGTTACGCACCACAGGAAACTTAATATGCTAAGCCATAACGGCAGCCAGAGCTAAGAGAAGTAGAAAAAAAAGCAAACACACACACACACACACACATTATTATTTTTTTTATTAATAAAAAAAAAAACCTTGTCCGCGTTATAGCAGATTTAATAAATGGTGACCCGTGGCTCAATGTGCACGTGGGAGATCGAAGGGAGCTTGCTTAGGTCCCTGCGCATGTTGTCGTCCTCCGGCGAACACCCGCTCCCGTACATGAGTTGGTTTAGTTCTGCTAGCATGCGCGTAAGCTCGCCCTTGTAATTCCGGCCGTCGTTATCTGCCAAGACCTGGCCTACGTAAACCGAGGCGCCGTACCAGTCGTAGCAGACGGGCGGCACCTGAGCTCTATCTTCGTACGTGCCTGTACACTCGCTGTGGGGCAAGGGCTCGTCAGTGCGGGTCACGTGCGGGCGGAAGCGCCAGACGGGGCGTGGGGCGAGGGGTTTTCCGTCCTGGGCCGAGAGCACAGTGTGCTCCACCAGCTCCAGCACCAACCACAGGTGCCTGGTGACCTCTGTCGCCAGATCGCACGAGACCTCGTAGTCATGACGGACCATGCCGGCCTTCTTGCCCGGGTCTTCGTGCCTGCGCCCCCCGGACGACGCCGCCGATGCCGACGCGGAAGAAGACGCACCGGAAGGGTTCTCAAAGAGGTAGGCGGGCTGCGCCCACACGTTAATAAGCCCCGAGTCGCCCCCCGTAAAACAGACGGGGCCCCGCCTGAGCACGCTGGCGGTGACTCCTGCCTGGCATGGTCCGTCCAGGGCGTGCACCTGGTCTAGAACGCCATAGACAAAGTAGCTGGTAAGAATGCGTGCGGCCATGTCGGGCCTCGTCTGCTCTTTGGCGGTACTGCACGTCGAGCCCGCGTACTTCTCGGCCCCCTTGTCGAAGGGTTTATTTCTTAATTCCCAATCGACCCGGAACAGATTGACCAGCGACTTGTAGCCGTTGCCAGGCGGCTGCTGCGTACGGTCTGGCAGGTGGTATCTCCAGTAGGGCTGCAGAGCAGCGTTGCGCGAAAAGCACAGCACGCGCCCAGAGACCATCCTGCGCAGCTCGTCCGCGTCGCCAGTGGACCCGTACTCCCCCGTGTGTAGCTGGACGTCTAGCAGCACGTTCTCCCGCCGGAATTTAGGGTCATTGCGCGCCAGAAACGCACTAGTGTTGAGGGGCGCCTTCTGTATTTCCTTCAGCGCGCCCGTCGTACCCAGGTAGGGCAGACGGCGGGGTTGAAAACCGTACTTGCGCTGGCCAAGCCTAGGTTCGTCCCCGAACCAGACGGAGGAGTCGATCTTGAATCGTTTCCGCGAAGGTAACAGGGTCTCTACGTGTTCGTTCAGGTACTGCTGCACCGAGCGACTCTTGCGCTCATCGGCCTCGTTGATTACACTTCGTCCGGCCTCTGCGCGCCCCAGCAGGCCCAGCGCCCTCTCCGTAACTCGCGCCAGCGATTGCTCTGTGGCAGGCCTTGCCTCTGTGTACACGTCGCCTCCCGTAATGTTCATGAGGCCCACACAACAGCAAAAAAATAAAGACAAAAAGAAAAGAGAGAGCAAGGGCGGGTTGTGTTACGTATAAAAATTTGAGGAGGGGAGGGAGGGGGAGGGAGGGACAAGAAAAAGAGAGAGAGGAGAAGGGGGGAGGGAGGGGGGGGGGGGGGGGGGAGGGAGGGACAAGAAAAAGAGAGAGAGGAGAAGGGGGGAGGGAGGGGGGGGGGGGCGGGAGGGGGTGAAGGGTGGGAGAGAGAGAAAGAAAGGGAGAGGGAAAGGAAAAAGAAAGGAGGCTGGGGAAGGGGGAGGTGAGGTTCATGTGCCTAGCTGTAGTAAATAAAGCACTTGATTAGCAGCATCAGTAGGGGCGCGCGGTATTAATGTCGAGAGAAATTCACGCAGCCGCTGCACCGGTTGCTGCGGAGCCACAGGAAGAGGTCGTTCTGTGTGTGGTAAAAAAAGAAGACAACACATACGAACGTAGCCCATTGTATGTGTCCGCAGCGGTGGCCGAGGACAGGAATTTGGCGGCACAAGCCATCTACAAGACGTACTTAGCTCTTAGAAAAAAAGAGTGTAACTTGTTCGACGTGGTGGGAGACCATTCCAGCTGGCTCTTGACTATTGTAAAAGAAAAGACCAAACCAGTACCAAAATCATGGGCCATATGTCAGGGACACTACTGGTGTAGCAAAGCGGAGGTCAAACCAATTGACCGCGATGAGTACACCAAACAAACGGAGAGCTTCAAGCTCTTGGCTTCCACAACGTACAAAGGCAAAGTTTTCGCCTCAGGACGGATGATTGATCGAAAGGCCGTTGTTCAGGGGAATAGGCTTGAAGCGTTGGAGAAAGAAAGGGATAAACTTGTATCCGAAATGGGGAAGGCCGACAAGAACGCACTGAGGGGTATGGTAGACAAGATGAGCAAAATTCTAGAAGATATAAGCAAACTCGAGCAGAAGCCTGTAACTCCTACCGAAGCCCCACAGGCCGTAAAGGCGTCGTCGCCGATCCAACGCCCCTTAAAAAAGCCGAGACTAGACAAGCAAAAGAGCAATGGGAAATCATCTGCGCCGGCTGTTTCCAGAAATGTTCGACACCCGCCTTCTTTGGAAAGGCGATGATACAACAAAGAAAACGGCTAACTAGGGGGGGGGTCACTTTTTCCGAAATTTTTCAAGACATTATGTCAATTTCTCCCAAACTAACAGGAGCTTATTTATATTGCTTCCACTGTTTGTAGAAAGCATAGGAATGATAATAAAAAGTGTTTTTATTAATGTTAAATCACTTTAACTTCAAAAAAAGACTGATTTTTAACCGGTCCGAAACCACGTTTTACGACGATTTTTCTATGTTTATTTGGTGTCGGCAATCAGAATATAACAGCGTGCCGTTGCGATAACAAAGGAAACCAGCTTTATTTATCATTATAGCATTATTTTACTTTATTTTCCTCACTTCTACTCACAAATTAGCTTGCGGACTTAGTTTTTTTTAGGTAGGGGGACGTGTCGGGAGGGGAAGGATAGAGGAGGAGTGGAACGGAGAGAAGCATGCAACGAAGATGCAATTGATTTGCACACATATCGTTTTAAGCAAATATTAACTAATTATTATAATATTACAGAAGCTTAGTTGGATTTGAAATTGATCTGAATGATAGGTGCTCACGTGCACTGCGTGTGCATCAAAAAGATCAAAGTGTATCTCCAAGTGCCTACAAAAAAAAAAACAAGCTGATTGCATGTACGAGCGAGGATAGCCTACCTTTGCATGCATACACATGTATTATTTGTGATTCAATGCCATTGATGCTAGAGCAAACTCAAACCAAGGTGATGAGTTAGTGTGGGTGCTGGGCGTGAGTTAACGTTCCGGGGAGGCGTGGTGTTTACACAAGAATCACGAGCTTGCAATATAGCAAGAAGTTTTGCAATATCGCTAGTCTCGTTATTCTGTTTGTTTTTGTTAGTTTTTCTGCTCTTTGGCTGCTCTTGCTCTTCTTCAGTATCTTCTTCGTCTGCCTCATCGTTTACTTCAGTCTTACCTCTTTTCTTCCTGTTCTGTTTATTCTTCTCTTTTTCCTTGGCAAGCCTCTCCTTCTCCTCTTTTTCCTTGGCAAGCCTCTCCTTCTCCTTCTCCTTCTCCTTCTCCTTCTCTCTTTCCTCCTTCTCCTTCTCCTTCTCTCTTTCCTTCTTCTCCTTCTCCTTTTCATTCCTCTCCTTCTCCCTTTCCTTCCTCTCCTTCTCCCTTTCCTTCTCTCTTTCCTTCCTTTCCTCTTCCTTAGCCTTGGCCATGTCTGCCAACAGCTTCTTGCTGTGAGCCTCCAGCATGGTGTTAAGGATTGATCTGACTCCTTCCTCTGACACGCCACCAGCTGCAGTCTCCTAAGCATCATTGTATATGTGTTGATTTTTGCACACACACACAAACAAACGATTTTGATACCTTTTTGTTTCCGCCAGTCTTCGTGACCTTTCCCCCTACAGAGAAATCTGACGTTTGCTTGACAAGGAAGACGAGAATGAGGAAGAAGATGAAAAGAAGACAAAGAAAGAAAAAGAAATACCTGTTGGAGACTTCTTGCTTGATTTAGGCTCCGGCTGAATCTCTTCCTCCTGAAGTTCTCCGACGATCTCATTCTCCGCTAAACTTCCTGTTCACATTAAAAAAAAAAAAAAAAAAAAAAAAAAAAAAAGAACGCAAAGTTGTGATATATATGTATGTCTACAATGCTGTCATGACATAACGCTTAAATGTAAAGCAAACATACCATGCTTCAATTTCTTTACTCGTGACGAAGACCGAGGTTCCCCCAGGTGAGTGAGCTCCCTCTTGCGCTGCAGAGCAAAGGCAACATAATTAAGAATGCAAAAAATAAAGCAACGTGCAAAGCAAAGGCAACATAATTTTACCCGGTTCGCTTCCTGGATCAGCAAAATCTCCTTCTTTCTCCACTTGCGCAAAATCTCGGGATTGGTCGGATTCCCGACAAGGGGCAAGAGCATGGGTTTGACTTGGTTTTTAAAGTTCAATGGAGACGGAGGCAAAAGACAGGAATGCTTCAGGTTGAACCAATAAAAATTCAACAACTGAAACTCCTGCTTCTTATCACCCGTGCTATCCGGATCCAAGTCGCGAAGCGCCAGGATGGAGCGATGAGAACCTCAAACAAAGTACACGAATCTGAGTGTACTATAATCAGAATATACATATTATTTCAAATATTAATAATATTATGAGGGCATTTCAACCCCCCCCCCCCCCCCCCGGAACCCGTCTCCGGAACCCGTCCCGGAATCCGTCTTCGGAACCTAGTGCATGTGAGAAAAATATACCTCGGTTTATCTCATACTTGTTCTTGCTGCGCCAATCATCAGGAAAAGTGATTGCCAGCCTATTAGCAAAAGAAAGGAAATGCAGGCAGAAGCAATCATGAATTTACCCAGGAGCGTTTTGGGAAACTTCCCCCTCCGAAGTCTCCACTTGCGTGTCCTCGTCCAACTTGAAATTGTTGTAGCGGGTGAGATACAACCCGATCACCGCCGCGGTCTCCCGCAGCTTGCCGTCATCGGTGTAATGCTTCATCAGCAAACTAAAAAGTATTCAACATCAGCCTGGCTACTTCCCCCTCCCCACCCCCGCTACCGACAACATAAGTCGCGACGCAGCCACAAAAACAACAGCAACCAGCCAAAAGTAGGGGGGATAGCGATAGAAACTCATGAAAAACAAAAATAAAACAAAAGGAAAAAAAACAGCGGCAAAAACACTCATACCGGAAGCGACGCGAGCCCCCCCCCCCCCCCCCATCCCCCCCCCGCTACCGACAACATAAGTCGCGACACAGCCACAAAAACAACAGCAGCCAGCCAAAAGTAGGGGGGATAGCGATAGAAACTCATGAAAAACAAAAATAAAACAAAAGAAAAAAAAACAGCGGCAAAAACACTCATACCGGAAGCGACGCGAGCCCCCCCCCCCCCCCCCCGCTACCGACAACATAAGTCGCGACACAGCCACAAAAACAACAGCAACCAGCCAAAAGTAGGGGGGATAGCGATAGAAACTCATGAAAAAACAAAAATAAAACAAAAGGAAAAAAAACAGCGGGAAAAACACTCATACCGGAAGCGACGCGAGCCCCCCCCCCCCCCCCCATCCCCCCCCCCCCCGCTACCGACAACATAAGTCGCGACACAGCCACAAAAACAACAGCGACCAGTCAAAAGTAGGGGGGATAGCGATAGAAACTCATGAAAAACAAAAATAAAACAAAAGGC